>CM056505.1:7801714-8091440 GCA_029783415.1 Anisodus acutangulus | reverse complement strand
GATTTCCTACCTCCGTAGCCCTTCGACCCCTACCAGCGGGTGGTACCTGTCTAATATCTTCCCTCACAGCAATACCTGCACTCTTACTAACTTGGGTCTTCCCCGTCATAGACATCGCTGCAATTTAAAATGGGAAAATAAGATTAGGAAATTTTTTTCTTATGACTCGGCTCTATCGAACGATCTATGTTATGAAAGAAGGAGACCATCCTAAATTCTCTGTAGCCTCCTGTTTATAAGTGTGGCGCGCTAGACACCCATAAATAAGACTCTACCAAACACGACTTGTAGACATCCCTAGGACATACCTGCTCTGATACCAAGTTTGTCACGACCCAAACCGGAGGGTCATGACAGGCACCCGAACCTTACTTGCTGAGTACCGCTAATCACATGTTTAGCATATATCCGTAGTTTCGCATGGCCCATGAGGCCGCCACAAGATACCCTACTGACATACGAAAATAGTAGACCAGAAAGGAGCTATATAAAATCCTGCAATCAGAAGGACCCAACATATATATATATATATACATATCAAGGTCGACAAGGCCATACACGACTACTATACATAGGTCAACTGTCTACAAGCCTCAAAAGAGTACGTGATGTCACAATGTCGGGACAGGGCCCCGCCATACCCATATACACACGCACAAATACTGTACCAAGAATAGACCGCAACCTCAGAACAAATGGAGTTCTCCAATATCAGCTGAACTGGTAACCTATTTATGCGGACCGTCACTCTATCTATCTGGACCTGCGGGTATGAAACGTAGCGTCCCCCGACAAAAGGGACGTCTGTATGAATAATGTACCGAGTATGTCAGTCATAAAGAAATAGCATAATAGAGACCTGAAAGTAATCTGAGACAAAAAAACAACCAACCAGTAGAGAATGCCTCTGAGGGCCATAATATGCCTAAGTACCTTGTCTGTGCAGAATGTCTCTGAAGGCCATAATATGCCTAAATGCCATGCATAATGCAGTCATACTTATACATATGTGTATATAACGCCATCAAGCTTCTGTGGGTATCCCATCATATCATATCGGCCTTTGTGGGCATAATAATTATCGTGTATATATGTACCAGCTGCAGGTGGTGGTTCGTATACATACATATATAATGCATACATATAGTAGAGTATATAACTCATTTGAGGTCAAGGTATGTACATGAATACAATGCATGTATGATATGATATTAAGACACTAAAAGTTTGTCGGAGTGACGTAATACCGCTTCACTTCCGATTAACATTATGAATACTAACATCTTTTCCATATAGCTCAATAGGGATTTAGGAACATATTTAGACATGCTTTGAAAATAGGAATGAATAACATGAACATCATTAACTACTAAGAGTAGAATCATTTATGAGACAATATTACGTTTACGTTTCGTACTTAGAACATACCAAAAGAAAGAAGGATTTGCCTTAACATACCTTTGAATTGAGCCTTAAGCAATAATAAGTAAATCAACCTCCTTAACAAGTAATCTTGGATAACATTAAATTGGTTCTTGGTGGAGAGCTTTAAAGGGCAAATCTGAGAAGCTACAGATTGCTTGAAAATTTTCACCATAAAGGATTGTGAGTGTTCTATAATTACCAACAATTACTCTCTCAACTTGGACACATTTAAGGATAAGAGTTTACATAGTGACAAGGCCAAAACATGGAAGCATGCATGCATATTGATTAATAGTTATCTTTGCTTCCAAATGCAATAGTCTTATCTTTCCAAGGCAATAGTTTGCCTTTATTATATCTATAGTAACGAAATGGTCAATGAAGACCATGTGGGATGGCCCACGATTTATCTCATTTAACAACAACAAAAATGCTCTAGTTCCCCTATTCAATTCTTATGTATGTATAGGTATACCAACTTGCTTCCACATGTCAATAAATCACACGTGATTTGTCTCCATAATATTTAACCCACAATCTTAATAAAGATCTTGATCTCAATTTCCTTAATTAATAATCACCTTTAACGTACTTCATATACTCATTATCATATTCATGTAATATAACACTAGTCTATAGCCTCTGCTGGCTCACACGAGAATAATATTTTCGATCATCGTCGTCGCACTTAAAATCTTAGATTATTTCCGAACCGCATCCTTTTATACACTAAGCTCTTTGTCTGCATATGTGAATATGATAAAAATTTGTCCAAGGCTCGGGTCTACTATTCAAACTATCGCCCGAAAGTACGGGGTGTTACAGGTGTAGCGGCAAAACAAAATCATTATTTTTTCATTTGTTCGCCTTCTCTGTTGCCTAAGTCTTTTGTGCCTCCGTTGCATTCGGATCAGTGACTTCCTCCGGACAGCCTTGAAACAGAACATAAAATACCTTTGCAATTGTCAAAAGGTACTCCATCTTTAGACTCCAACGCTTGTAGTTGAGTCTGTTCAACCTTTCCAATTTGTCTCCATCGTTCAACTGCGCCTTAACCAATACTGACTCCATTGCAGAATTTAATACCTTTAAAATTGTTATATAATAGGGTAATGGAATTAAGAATAGGTTAGGCACACCAAAAAATGATGTTATCTTTAAATGTATTAATTCCTCCCTCTCAGGTGTAAAAGGTTCACTGAGAAATTAACCTTCCAGGATATAAAACCTATATTCTCATAAATTCGAAAGTTACACTGTAACGAATTTCAGAAGCAAAAATAACACGTATAAAACATAAACTTTAAAGAAAGAATAAATCTCAGAGAAGGGGAATTTCAGAAGCATAAATTATGTTATGTTTTCTGTTAATGTATTCTGTGTGTATATCGTTTCTACAAATCACTGAGTATTTATGGATACTCAATGGCTGCCCCGAAACATTGCAACATTTTCACGAAGGGATATTTCTGTTGTCGAAACAGAAAATCTAATTCGTCCTCTTTCCCCCTTTAAATATTTAATATAAAATATTTACTTATTTCTTTCTTATATACATATAAGAGAAAGTTTTGAACTATTGAAGCTACTATTGATTTTCCTCCGTAATGAATGGAAGCCCAAGAGCTTGACCAACATGTCAAATCCATTAACTCCTTTTATAGTCACAAGGAAGTTCAAACTTATTTTCAAACACCAATGTGGGACAAATGACTCTTTATTTAACTATAAAATACCAATGTGGGACAATTGAATATGTGGGACAAATGACAATGTGGGACAAGTGACTCAATTATGATGGAAATACTCATATCCAAGTTTAAATCTTGCCAATGTCTAATATTGAATGATCTTTTTAACTCTCATAATAAGATGCCAAATATATAACTTGTACCTTAGAATAAAGTTGGTTTCAATAAAGACATCGTTTATATCGGTAATAGCCCCATATCTCTCTTGGCCTTTTTTATCCTATCTCCCGATAACGGTTCTGTTAACGGATCTGCTAGCATTTGCTTTGTTGGAAGATATTCAAGTGTGATCTTCCCCTTCTTAACCAACTTCGAACGTGATTATATCTCATAGAAATATGTTTACTATGATCAGATATTCTCTCATTCTTTGCATTGTAAATCACAGCTTGATTGTCACAATACAAAGTTATAGGACCGTTCTTTGGTTCTATAAAAGGAATAGTTTTTAGGAATCTTCTAAATAAGCTCTTTGCCAGCCATTGACATGGCTATGTATTCAGATTCCATTGAAGATAAAGCAACACAACTTGGCTTTTTCGAAGCCCAAGAAACTATGGCACCTCCAACAGTGAATAACCATCCACTAGTTGACTTAGAATCACTTGCATCTGAAGCCCAATTTGCATCACTAAAACACTCAAGTGTAGATACATTGCATTTGTAATTCATACCATAATTCCTTGTTGATTTGAGAATGCTTGGTGATGGAGTTGTGTTAGATTAAATTTTGACAAAGGTGGGTGTTGTATAATAGGGTAGTGGAATTAAGAATAGGTCCAGGATATAAAACCTATATTCTCATAAATGTGAAAGTTACACTCTAACGAATTTCAGAAGTAGAAATCGCACGTATAAAATATAAACTTTAAAGAAAGAATAAATCTCAGAGAAGGGGAATTTCAGAAGCATAAATTGTGTTCTATTTTCTGTTAATGTATTCTGTGTGTACATCATTTCTGCAAATCACTGAGTATTTATGGATACTCAATAGTTGCCCGAAACGTTGCAACATTTTCACGAAGGGATATTTTTGTTGTCGAAACAAAAAATCTGATTCGTCCCCTTTCCCCCTTTAAATATTTAATATAAAATATTTACTTATTTCTTTCTTTTATATATATATATATATATATATATATATATATATATATATATATATATATATAAGATAAAGTTTTGAACTATCGAAGCTACTATTGATTTTCCTCCGTAATGAATGGAAGCCAAGAGCTTGACCAACATGTCAAATCCATTAACTCCTTTTATAGTCACAGGGAAGTTCAAACTTCTTGTCAAACACCAATGTTGGACAAATGACCCTTTACTTAACTTAAAAATACCAATGTGGGACAATTGAATATGTGGGACAAATGACAATGTGGGACAAGTGACTCAATTATGATGGAAATATTCATATCCAATGTGGGATATATAACAGTTGGAACTTAAGTTAGTGGTGCATTTGATCATTGTTTGAGTTGCAGTTGGGTTGATTTGAGGCTTGAGGATGGTTAATCCGAGCTTGGGGGGATAGACACCTTAGCTGTTGGAGGTTTTGAATGTTAGAGAAGACAGTGTTGCTGCCGTTGGAACCACTATTCAAGGGAAAATTTGGAGCTTTTTGCATAATTTAAAGGCAAATTTAACCTTTTTTTTGCTTATAAAAAGCCCACGTGTTGGAAAGTGCCGTTTATCAAGTAGGGTAAATCTAATCCATTTTTTCCGATAAGGGTAGCTTTACCCCAACTATTAACGGAGGGTAATTTGGAACCGTTTCGCAAAGTTCAAATGCAAAGTTGGACATTTGTCCTTTAATTTTTATACAGTAACTGTGACAGAATCAATCTATAATTCTGTAAAAAGGCATCTGAATTAAGCTTACCCGTATGCCAAAAGGAAAAAAAGGAAAAAGTTAATTCCACTTGTATATTTTGTTTTGTGCTCCTCGCATAGTGCATAATTTATTGATTTCATATGCCTAGCTAGAAACGGAGCTGATTCCAGCATATAGTTACATCTTATTTGGGGCCCCTGGTAAGGGTTTTCCCAAGACATCCCCTTCAACTCCTTCTGTCTTTATGTCAGAAGACATGAAGAGGATATATACTATTACAATGATAGGCTGCCTTTAACATGTCATAAGATGCTTGACTTTGGATGCATTATGGAGTACCAAAGGCAAACTCTGTCAGCCTACTTTGTGAGTCAGCTTATGGGACTTTTGTGTATGCACCGTGCAGCCGTTCGTGCCGGCAATTGCTGTTATTTTATATGAATAATACTTTGTTTGCAGTGACCATCTACTTTACGTGAATTCCTCAAAATATACTAAAAATTAGCAAAAAGAAACTTGACGTAACCATGCCTAATACCTTGTCGCAACCATATTGAAACGTACAAATTTGTGTAACATAGATTACAAGTCTTTCATATCTGCACCCTAGCATCTCTTCTTGGAAATTAGCCACCATGTGCAAAATTGTTGAGACCCACACCTTTGACTCCTTTGTTTAGTTTATTCAAGCGCCTACATCTCTTTCGGGCAAGAAACTGTCTGCTGCTACCATTTTTCTATTTACTTAAAAGAAATAAAATAGAACATGTAATTTTGTGTTTCAGAGTATCTCACCAGTCATGACTTATATAGTTGTATTTACATCTGATCTTGTAACATTAGGAGCCTAAAAAGCCTAAAATCAAGACCACTGTACAGTATCAGTTACTCCTTATGTTCTGCCATTTCAAAAAATAAAATAGATTACTCCTTATGTTGCTGAAATTTGATTTAATGGATGTTTGATATCAGTATTTGTACTTAATTTATTTATAGTTTTGTGTTGCGGTGATGATAGTGCCTGCTTACTTTTATGCTAAATAGTTGTTTAGTGTTTGATTTAATGAGTTTGTGAAAACCTTTAACTTTTCATATTTGTGGACTCCTGGATTACAAATTTCATTTGTGTACAATTTTTTGTTCTTTTTCTTTTCAAAATTTCTTCTTAGATTTTCGAGGCTAGAAAAAATGAAATTAGATCTTAGGAATGATCCAACTCAAGTAGATGCTCCATGACTCACAGTGTGTTGGGAGAGCAACCGAAGATCCACATTTATAGTTGAACTTGAAGGGAAAATGCAACTACATATAAAGTGATACTTAAATAGTGTGATGCCTTTTGTGGAAAAACGTGTTGGCCTGACCTAAAGAGAATAGTATCACATGATCAAGAAAAGTGTCTTTAATTTGGTATAAGGTTCAGGATTTAGTTCGACGGAAGATTTGTCGGAGGAGCGAATAAAAATATCTCCATATCTCGTATGTAACTTTTTTTTCTCTTCTATTATCATTGTGATACTTTATTTGCAACCTAATAATATAATGTCATTTCACTTATGAGATATCTCCTTTAGTGTTGGGAAGAAAAGACTACACGCCCATCTCCTCCCTCATCCCCAGATGGACATGGTAGGAGAGCTTGTACTTATCAGAAGTGTACATTGATTTGGGAGGTAATCTTGACAATTCAATATCTACTTTCGGCTGTTTTATCATTTTGTAGAGGGAGCTCTTTCTTAGCAATCTAGATTACAAAAGTGTATAGCTTTATCCACCGCAGAAGCTGAATATACTACTTTTAGTATAGTCGTTGAAAACACTATCTTCTGTCTCTATTTAGTGTCCATACTTATCCACATTCACTTTTCCAGGACTGACGTCAATTTGCTTCATCCTTTTTGCCTATTAATATCCAGATCCACCCACCTCAAAACAAGAAATTAAAAGTAACGATTTGGTCGGTAATGTTGAAATTGGAAAGGTTAAAAAAAGGAAAACAATTCTAAAAAGGAAGAAAACCTAAAGAAGTATTCTGAGGTGTAAAACCCTTTTACGCTTCCCACTTTTGCATGAGACCAAAAAACACATGCATAGCATCCATGTTGGTTGCTACTACAAGCAAATTTTTTCATTGTTTTTGACGTGTATCAGTGAACTTCACAGGTTCACGTTGGAGAAACCAAATTCCTTCATTTTCTGCCTTAACTACAAATACAACCCTTAAAACATACTGTACAACTCAACTCAGTTCTCTTTCATATCAGTCCCATTTTTCCAAAATGTGACACTGCTATACGGAGAAGAAGGCCAAGAAAATCACCCAAGCAAGTTCCAGAAAAGGTTGCATGCGCGGCAAAGGTGGCCCTGGAAATGCTAGCTGCACCTACAAGGGTGTTCGCCAGCGTACATGGGAAAATGAGTGGCCGAAATCTGGCTTGGTACTTTTGAAACTTCTTACGATGTTGTTGTGGCTTTTGATGCTTTTGCACGAAAACTTTATGGTGATAATGTCCAACTCAATTTTCCTGATTTTATGCACACCGAAATCCAAGCCCAGAATTCAAATGGATCTAGCAGCTTGACACACAATGGAGTTCCAGAGACTGTGAATATAGTGAATGAACCTTTGTCCTTCAATAATGGTTCCGAAAGCAGCTGCTAGGCTGAAGGGCAAGCTTCATTTTCGTTGCTGGATATGAACAGAAAAGTTGAAGAGGATAACAATGTTGAAGGTATTGGATTTGGTGGAGTGTCGAAAGATTTGAATGTGAACATGCCGGAGATTGATGATTCCTCCATCTGGGAAGAGGCAAAAGCCACAAGTTCATTCCAGGCATTGAATGAACCGGGAATGTTTGCATGTAATTTGAATCCAATCCAAATTAACCTCGAACCAGATTTTTGATATATGGTTTGGGTAAACATTTCAGATTTTTAGATCGCATTGTACGCCTTATTAAGATGTTTATAATGCTGTTACAACACGCAACATTCCAACACCTAGTTCATAATCTTCATCAATCAATTTATAATAAGGTTCATTAAAACAAACAAAGTAAATTGAAGTCTCAAACAAATGTCTAATAACCTCAAATGAAAGTGTAAATGTCACACCCCAAATCATGGCCTGGGTGAAACACGACACTCGGTGCCTGACTGCACATGACACATGGCTTGCTTGTCAACATGGATATCAAAACATACTATAATAATGATTTGAAAATATGAAAACATACTATAATAATGATTTGAAAATATGAAAACATACTATAATAATGATTTAAAAATATGAAAACATACTATAATAATGATTTGAAAATATGAAAACATACTATAATAATGATTTGAAAATATGAAAATATGCTAAAAACATAATCTGAAATATAATAACGAAAATATCTGAAAATAACATGATAAGTCTGAAAATAGTAATACTGACATGCTAAACTAGTCTAGTCTATGAAATATCTGACTCAAGAGTCTGCAAAACGGTTTATCAGGACAAGACCCTGACATAACTCTACTAATAATCAGACATGTAAAAAAATAATAGACTAACACCCCGAATGAAATGGGGCTCACCAAACAGCTGAGACTGAAGTAATTATACGGAGCAGATTCGTCTCCCTTAAACTCAGCACCTGCACCGTGAAGTGCAGGCCCCATGCAAAGGGACGTTAGTACATTTGAATTGTATTGTATGTAAAACAACTGAAAGAATAAGCAGGTACATGAACTGAAATATGAACATGAACACGAGTATAATATAACATATGTAAAATATGTAAATTGTATATCATTATATATATACATATATATGTATATCTATGGGGAAAGCATTAGTAAAATTGACATAAACCACCATACGTGAACGTGGAGTCGGATCTCTGCCCGATCAGCTAAGTCATCTCGTACCTTACCAGAGTACGTGACATGAACATGAACATGATGAATCAAATAATCTCACAAGGAGTAATAAGAAGGTGTTGTCCTTTGGCAGAGCGATCCTTATCCTACATTGATATACGTAGTTTCAGGCTGGTTGAGCCTTCTCGATAATCTGTGCAACTCCCAAAATCATGTACTTGAAAATAGTGGCTTGAAAACCCATGAATTTCATGAAATAACTTGTAAACATATAATTTAGCATGTGAAGAAATACATAATATAACTTGTATAAATCATGAGAAACATATATGACTTCATGGAACTCAGTGATAATGATCATAACTTGTATTTAAGAACTTATGGGAATCAAGGCATGGGTTCATGGATTATGGACAGGTTCATCACAATCACAATTGACATATCATGAATATAATAACGACGACATAATATATATATATATATATATATATATATATATATATATATATATATATATATATATATATATATATATATATATATATATATATATATATATATATATATATAATTGTACATGTATATGTTTATTATGAACTTGAGCAAAATCCTAGGATTCTTGTTTCATGGATTACATGTGATATGGGGAAGAACAATAATGTCCCCATGTGGATAAAAGCTCTACATAACTTATTCGCACCATGACTTGAAATAGAATTTCGAACTGTGGAGAAGAACTCCAAAGATTGAACCTTGAATCCTTGAATTGGGTTTAACTTGGAAACCCTAGGTTAAGAATAATGAATTTCTACTTAAACTTCATATATGTATGTTAGAATTCACCTGAAATACTTGGAATAGGCTTACCTTGGTGTAGGAAGATGATGGGAGAAGAGAACTTTCGTGCTAGGGCCAGGAAAAAGTAAAAACTGACTTTTCAAGACTAAGTTGCGTATTTATACTGTTTGCTGTCGGAGGGATTTGACGGCCGTATTCGACGGTCCGTTGAATTTTCTACGGTCTACCAATGGACCATCAAATTTTATACGATCCTTATAATCGGACCGTATCCCAAATATATAAAAAAATCAGTGAGCTGAAAAAGCTGAGGTTCCATGACGGTCGAAATTGACAGGTTATATAAATTTATACGGTCCGTAGAATTTACAGAATTATGTTGATTTCAAAAATAAAATCGACAATTGATTTTGACGGACCGTAAATAATTCTATGGTCAGTATAAACCAACATATAATCGTGTCTGTTGAACTGAACCTGGTTTTTAACTTTAAATTCCCCGTTTTGGTTTCCCACACTCCTAAATCATAAACATGACTTAGTTTGAAAGGACAAGGTGTTATAATATCTCCCCATTGGGATCATTCATCCTCAAATGATGGGTCATGAGTAAAAAATAAAACTGAACATAGCGTGAGTACATAAACGTGAAGAAACGTGACATGAAACATGGGACGGAATGACCTGATTGCATGAAAACATGAACATGGGGACATAGAACATGAGTACCGAATACTTGAATGTAAAACATGAGACATGGATACGCAAAGGATATGACATGAATGCTGAAGGCACTTACCTTGTTCGTTTTCTACTTGCTCCTCAAATAAGTACGGATATCTGGACTTCATGTCTTCTTCGACTTCCCATGTAGCCTCCTCAACATTCTGACTTCTTCACAACACTTTCACTGAGGCAACTTCCTTAGTTCTCAACTTCCGAATCTGATGATCTAAAATAGCCACATGGATCTCCTCATAGGTCAAACCATCCTTAACTGTAATGGAATTGGTAGGGACAACCAACGAAGGGTCTCCCACACACTTCCTCAACATGGATACATGAATCACTGGACAATATCTAGATCTTATGGCAATTCAAGTTTATAAGCTACTTGAACAACTCTCCTCAAAATCCTATAGGGTCCGATATATCTAGGACTAAGCTTCCATTTTTTTCCAAACCTCATGACACCTTTCATAGGTGAAACTTTCAGAAATATCCAATCATCAACTTAAAACTCTAAATCTCTACGCCTCACGTCCGAATAGAACTTTTGGCAACTCCGAGCTATTTTCAAACACTCTCGAATTAACTTGACTTTCTTCATAGCCTAATGTACCAAGTTTGGTCCTAACAACTCTATCTCACCAACTTTGAACTAACCAATTGGCGATCTACACCGTCGCCTATACAGAGCTTCGAATAGTGCTATCTGGATACTAGCATGATAACTGTTATTATAAGCAAATTCAATGAGAGGACAATGATCATCCCAATTACCTTTAAAATCGAGACCACATTCCCTCAACATGTCCCCAAGAGTTTGAATAGTACACTCTTCCTTTCTGAAAAGACTTCCAAAAGTGTGTTGCGAACTGAGAACCACAATATCATATAATGAACACTGGGATCCCATGAAGCTTGACAATTTCTCGAATATGCAATCACCCAAATTGAATCATGCCTTCGGGCTGAGCAAGATAGACCTGTTATGAAGTCCATATTTATCATCTCTCATTTCCAAATATGAATATCAATATTCTAAGCCAACCCACCAGGCTGTTGGTTCTTGGCTTTCACTTACTGACAATTCAGGCATTTGGCCACAAAGTCTACCACTTTCCTCTTTTAATCGTTCCACCAATAAATATCTTTAAGATTATGATACATATTTGTGGAACTTGGGTGAATAGAATACCTGGAATTATGTGCTTTTGCCATGATTCACTCTCTTAGCCCATCTACATTTGGAACACATAATCTATCTCGATTCCTCAAGGTATCGTCGTCTCCTCCTTATTCAAAAGTTGTAGTTTTATGGTTGTGAATCCCCTCTTTCAACTGCAACAAGTAGAGATCACTAGACTGCTTTTCCTTTACCTCGGCTACTAAGGAGGATTCAGACTTGTTCTGAGCAATAACACTACTATCTTAGGAGTTCATGAGTCGAACTCCTAAACTGTCTAGTCGGTGAATTTCCTTCATCAATGTTCTCTTATATTCTTCAACATGAGCTAAACTTCTCATGGATCGCCGACTAAGAGCATCGGCTATCGCATTTGATTTCCCTGGATAGTAGAGAACATCTATATCATAATCCTATATCAATTCAAGCCATCTCCTCTACCTAAGATTCAATTCCCTCTACTTGAAAATTTACTGAAGGCTCTTGTGGTCTGTGAAAATGTCAATGTAAACTCCATACAAACAGTGACGCCATATCTTGAGCGCAAAAATCACGGCTGTCAATTCTAAGTCATGAGCCGGATAATTCTTTTTATGAGGTTTAAGTTGTTTGGATGCATAAGCTATAACTTTACCATGCTGCATTAAAATACACCCAATACTAATTCTCGAAGTATCACAATATAATATAAACCCCTCAGTTTCCTCTGGCAATGTTAACACTGGAGTAGAAGTCAGTCTCATTTTCAATTTCTTGAAAATACGCTCACATGCATCTGACCACTGAAATTTAACTTTATTCTGAGTTAATCTAGTCAATGGAGCTGAGATGGAAGAAAAACGTTCTATGAATCATCTGTAATAGCTTGCCAGACCCAAGAAACTTTGTATATCTGAAGCAAAAGTGGGTTTGGGCCAACTCTTAACAATGTCTATTTTCTGAAAATCAACCTGAATGCCTTCACCTGAAATCACATGGCCTAAGAATGTCGATTACTTAAGCCAAAATTCACACTTAAATTTTTTAGCATAAAGCTCGTGTTCCTGAGTGTCAGCAATACAATTCTGAGATAGTCTGCATGATCAACATCACTATGGGAATAGACTAGAATATCATCAATGAAGACAATGATGAAAAGATTGATATAAGGCTTGAAAATCCTGTTCATAAGGTCCATGAAAGCATTCGTCAATCCGAACGACATGACACAAAATTCAAAATGACCATAACGGGATCTGAAGACAGTTTTTAGAATATCAACTTCCTTAACCTTGAGCGGATGATATCATGATATGTGGTCAATTTTGGAATAACATTGTGTACGCTGAAGTTGATAGAATAAATCATCAATTATTGAAAAAGGGTATTAATTCTTAATGGTGACATTGTTCAACGGCTAGTAGTAAATGCATATACACAAAGATCCATCCTTATTTCTAACAAACAATGCTGGTGCACCCCATGGTGAGACACTTAGTCTAGTAAATCCTTTATCAAATAGGTCTTTCAACTGAGATTTTAATTCTTTTAACTCTACATCAATTCCGAACTCAATTTCCATATCGAAAGGAACTTTTGGAAGATCTTCTGGAAACTCATTGACAATTGGTACTGATTGAAGAGTTGGGGTCTGGGTATCTACATCTCTAACTCAAACTAGATGGTAGATATATCCCTTGGATATCATCTTTCTTGCTTTAAGATAGGAAATAAACCTCCCTACGAGTGCTACTGCATCACCCTTCCATTCTATGACTGGTTCACCGACATATTCAAATTTTACAATTTTGATTCTACAACCTACTGTGGCATAACATAAAGATAATCAATCCATGCCCATGATTACATCAAAGTCTACCATTTCTAACTCTATCAAATCGGCTATGGTAATGCGGTGATAGACTCTAACTGGACAACCCCTATATACCCGTCTGACTATGACTCATCAACTGGTGTGGATACTTCAAAAGGTTCATGCAACTTTTATGGTTCTATCCCAAATTTCTTAGCAACAAAATGGGTTATATACGACCTAGTGGATCTAAGATCCATAGGGGCATAAATGTCAAAAGTGAAAACGGTTAATATACATGTGACCATATTTGCATGGGCCTCTGTATCCTATCGACCTGATAATGCATACTAGTGGTTTGGACCTCCGCCTATGTTACCAGACTTAGCAGCACACGATGTCCTGATTGGGCCTGAGAATTATGAGGAATTGTAGAATTTGCGGACTACCCTACCTCACAGATGGGCAGTCTCGCTGAAAGTAACCTCTCTGGCCACACCTAAAATAGACATCCATACCCATGTGACACACTCCTAGGTGCCTCTTACCATACTTTCCCCACACGGGATTGCTGAAAGTACCTTGACCTACACTAGCATGTGACTGGAAGACTGATGCTCTAAAGTTTTTCCTCTTGTTATCATTCCTGAACTTTAGGGCTGGGGCACTGGCTGAAGATGAAGCAGGTCCTAATGAACTATTCTTGAAGTATTGTCTGCCTCCACCTCGCCCATGACTGAAGTGACCTAAAGATTTGGCTCTCTTATTAAATTCCATGTCCTTCTCTTTCTGCAAGGCTTTCTCTTCCTTTGACCTGCTCTTATTACTCTATACAAAAGTAACCATATTTGTAATAGTCATCTCTCTGTTCTTGGTCATAATATTAGTTGCATTGTATAAATAAGGGTCAAGAATATACATGAAATGCCTAACTCTGGCCCTTATGTCTCAGACCATATGTGGAGCATACTTTGCTAAAGAGACAAACTGAAGATAGTATTCCTGAACACTCCTGCCATTATGTTTGAGCTTCTCAAATTCTATAGCCTTTTCCTCCCTGACCTCAATTGACAGAAAATTCTCAATAAAAACATCAGGAAACTCATCCCAAGTTACTGGAGATGCACCTTCCCCGTGGAACTGTTCCCACGACTCATATAAAATGTTGGCAATATTCTGCTGCTGGTAAGCTCCCAAATCTGCTTCCTCTATCTCATTAGCATGCAGAACACATATGATTTTCTATAGCCCATCAATAAAGTTGTGTGGATCTTCTATCTTGCTTGACCTTGCGAATACCGGAGGGTCCATACATAGAAACTCTCAAAACCTGAATTTGGATAACTCCCCATTAGTTCCCGAACTTAGAGTCGTTCCTTGTCATTGGGCTTGAGCAGTCATAATCTGGGTGAGCAGCTGAATAGCTCCCCTAACATCTGAGTCAGTAGAATTGGGCAACGAAATTGGAATCTCCGCAGGCCCTATGGTATCGAGTGGGGGTGTTGTACCCGAATTGGCTCCCTGAGCCTGAGCATTTTTCTCATGAGTAGCATTGGTAGTAGCTCTCTTGCTTGTAGTTGATTTCTTTTTTACAGGTATTTTCTGAAATACATAATATGCACGAGTTAGATGGATGTCCGAAGGTATAGCTCTAACTGCACGATCTAGAGTATGAAAGAAGTGAGACAATTCTAGATGTCTTGGTGGTCAACTGTTTACATGTGTGGGTCCATCACATACATAAAAGTGACCCTACTGGAAACAGTTTCATAGACTCCCTAAGACACTTGAACATAGTGCTCTGATACCAAACTTTATCACGCTCCGAACCATGTCTTGGGTGAAACCCGACACTCGGTGCCTGACTACATATGATCGAGCGACCCACAAGGCTTGCTTGTCAACATGGGCATTAAAATATACTATAATAATAATTTGAAAACATGAAAATCATATGCTAAAAACATAGTCTGAAATTTAATAACAGAAATATCTGAAAATAACATGATAAGTCTGAAAATTGTAATACTGACATGACTGTCATACTAAACTAGTCTAGTATATGAAACATCTGATGCAAGAGTCTGCAAAATTGTTTACCATGGCAAGGCCCTGGCATACCTCCACTAATAATCATGACATGTAAAAAACTAATAGACTAACACTTGAATGAAACTGGGCTCACCAAATAGCTGAGATTGAAGTAGTCCTATTGAGCGATCCGTCTCCCTGAAACTCAGCACCTGCACCGTCAAGTGCATGCCCCATACAAAGGAACGTTAGTACATTTGAATTGTATTGTATTTAAAGAAACTATAAGCAAGTATATGAAATAATAGGGACATGAACGGAAACATGAACATGAGTATAATATAACATGCGTAAAATCTGTAAACTGTATATCTGTGGGGAGAGCATTAGTAAAATCGTCATGAACCACCACACGTGAATGTGGAGTCTGATCTCTGTCCGATCAGCTAAGCCATCTCATACCTTATCGGAGTACGTGACATGAACATGAACATGAACATTATGGATCCAATACTCTCATAAGGATTAATAAGAACGTATCGTCCTTTGGCAGAGCGATCCTTATCCTACGTTGGCATACATAGTTTCAGGTTGTTTAAGCCTTCTCGGTAATCTGTACAACTCCCAAAATCATGGACTTGAAAATAGTGGCTTGAATGCCCATGAATTTCATGAAATAACTTGTAAATTTATAATTTAGCATGTGAAGAAATACATAATATAACTTGTATAAATCATGAGAAACATATATGACTTCATGGAACTGAGTGATAATGATCATAACTTGTATTTAAGAACTTATGGGAATCAAGGCATGATTTCATGGATTATGGACAGGTTCATGACAATTACAATTGAAAAATTCTTGTTTCATGAATTACATGTGGCGTGGGGAAGAACAATGATGTCCCCACGTGGATAGAAGATCTAAATATCTTATTCGCGCCAAGACTTCAAATAGAAATCCAAATTGTGAAGAAGAAGTCCAAAGACTGAACCTTGAAACATTGAATTGGGTTTAACATGAAAATCTTGTGTTAAGAACAATGAATTTCTACTTAGAGTTCATGTATGTATGTTAGAATTCACTTGAAATACTTGAAATAGGCTTACCTTGGTGTAGGAAGATGATGGGAGAAGAGAACCTTCGTGCTAGGGCTTGGGAAAAGTGAAAGCTGACTTTTCAAGACTAAATTGCGTATTTATATTGTTTGATGTCGGATGGATTTGACGGTCGTATTCGACGGTCCATCAAATTTTCTACGATCTACGAATGGATCATCAAATTTTATATGATCCGTATAATCTGACCGTATCCCAAGTATATAAAAAATTCCAGTGAGCTGAAAAAGCTGAGGTTCCAAGACGGTCGAAATCGACGAGCGATATAAGTTTATACGGTCCGTAGAATTTACAAAATGCCATCGATTTCAAAAATGAAATCGATGGTTGATTTTGACAGACTGTAAATAATTCTACGGTCCGTATAATTCGACGTTTAATTATGTCTATAGAACAGAAATTGGTTTTCAACTTTAAACTCCCCGTTTTGGTTTCCCATACCCCTGAATCATAAACATGACTTAGTTTGAAAGGACGAGGTGTTACATTAACCTTTTATATGTATCCATATATTTTGGATTCTGGGTCGGATTGATTTAAAATTATACCAACTCGTATTCGATCTGTATATCTGAAATTTAAAAACATAAATCATATCCGAACCAAATATTCGACCATAGCGCAGATCAGTTCATATTCTCGGATATATCCGAACTATACAGTGCCCTAATATATACACAACATTCTAAGGAAGACAGAAAAGATGAAACAATAAATAATTCTACATGCTACATAATCAATGTGATAATTCATAAAGCCTCCTTCATTCCCAATCTATTTAAAAGGGAAAAAGAAAAGGAGAAACACTGATCTTATCCAAAACCGTTAAAGTTGCAGAAATTAGTGAAACTCAAAATACAATGCATATGGATATACTTGAACAACATTGAATTGCAAAACGTATGATTTAGAAACACCTATAATATAAACACCGATGTTAATTTATAACACAAGATAATTAATTTTCTTAGCATTGGTCATTTTAATTAGTTTCTCTGGAAGAAAGAGAAAGCATCCGCGTGAGCTAAAAAATCCAAGAAAAAGTAGAAGAAAGAAGACATCTCCAAACTACTAAGTAGAGTCATATATATATCGATATTCTAATATATATTTTTTCCTTTCTTCATTTTGTTACCATAGTAGTCTTATGACATCCCTATAAACACTGCATACAAGTTCATATCATGCCTAAGAAACACTTTTAAATTTCTTGTACATAACTTAAAGATAACTAACTATATTTGCTAATACCTATACATGTATAAATGCATTTATATGCATGCATTTCTCTTAAGTATAAAAATACCATGAAGAATAATTGATCTCATCGTTTAGGTTACCAGCAAATATTTCCGGTTCATTCAATTCCTGGAATAAACTTGTGGCTTTTGCCTCTTCCCATATGGAGGAATCATCAATCTCCGGAAAGTTCACATTCAAATATTTCCACACTCTACCAAATCCAATACCTTCAACATTGTTATCCTCTTCAACTTTTCCGTTCATATACAGTAACGAAAATGAAGCTTGCCCCGCAGAGTAGCATTTGCTTTCGGAACCATTATTGAAGGACAAAGGTTCATTCACCATATTGACAGACTCTGGAACTCCACTCTGTGTAGAGCTGCTAGAGCCAGTTGATTAAGAAAATTGAGTTGGGCATTATCACCATAAAGTTTGCATGCAAAAGCATCGTAAGCCACACCAATATCGTAAGAAGTCTCAAAAGTACCAAGCCAGCGGCGAGGTTCACGGTTCGGCTCACGAATTTTGGCCACCCATTTTTAGGGCCACTTTTGCCTCGCATGCAACCTTTCTTGGAACTCGCTTGGTTATTTTTCTTGGCAGTGTGAATGGGACTGATATGGAACAGAACTGAGTTGAGTTGTTCAGTATGTTTCAGGGGTTGTATTTGTAGTGAAGGCAGAAAATGGAGGAATTTGGTTTCTCCTACGTGTCTTGTGTCCATGTGAACTTGTGAATTTCACTGATACACGTCAAAAACGATAAAAAAATATTGCTTGTAGTAGCAATTAATACGAATGCTATGCATACGGTTTTCCTTTTGATCTCATGCAAAAATGGAAAAGCTGATAGATACCCGTGATATACACGGAATATACACTGTGTATATCACGGGCTGACTTCGTAATATTGGGTTGGTAAATCCGTGATATACACGGTGTATAAATACCGTGTATATCACGGTTTATTGGCCTATTTTAGGTAATGTTTGGTTGTCATTATTATTGTACACTTACCATAATTGTATTGTACACTTACCATAATTGTATAGTTATTGTCCAAGTAGAACAAGGTTTTAGGAGTAGAATAGGAATAGAATTTTCCTATTATGGAAAATTGTATTACTCTTTCAATTAATGAAAATAATCAAGGGATTATATTCTTTCATGGTATCAGAAGTCTAGGTTAAATTTTCCTCTTCCAAACCTTCTTCTCGTGACACGATTTCTGAGACATTATCCTCAGTTTCCGTGCACTTTCTTGCCTTCTCTCTTCCTAAATTTTCTTCCAAATCCCTATGTCACATCCTACATTGATTGTGATGGCTAAGAACACGTTCATGCCCGTACTG
The DNA here is from genome assembly GCA_029783415.1 of Anisodus acutangulus. NCBI lineage: Eukaryota > Viridiplantae > Streptophyta > Magnoliopsida > Solanales > Solanaceae > Anisodus > Anisodus acutangulus. Next base: position 8,072,312 of record CM056505.1, on the reverse strand, counting down.
TTTCTAACATCAAGAATCACATCCCTATCATTCTTGAAATAGAAAACGTCCAATACGCGACGTGGGCCGAACTGTTCAAAGTTCACGCACGCTCACATCAAGTCCTCCATCACATTATCCCCGCGGCTCCTGTGGATACAGAGGTGCCTAAACCTGAGGATGATCCTAAATTGTGAATGATCCTTGATGCTACCGTTCTCCAGTGGATTTACTCCACTATCTCTACAGACCTGTTGTAAATGATTATCGAACTAGATGCTACGGAGATGGATGCTTGGAATAGAGTGTGTGATATATGCCAAGATAATTAAAATTCTCGTGCTCTTACCCCTGAGCAGGAATTCTCCCACGTCAATATGAAAGATTTCCCTAACGTTTCAGCATATTGCAAAAGGCTAAAAGACTTAGCGGACCAACTCTGCAACGTTGGTGCGACCATTACCAATTATCGTCTTGTCCTTCAAATGGTTGATGGACTATCTGAGGCCTATAATGGCGTTGGTACGCTTCTTCGTCAGAGTAGTCCTCTTCCGCAATTTTATCAGGCATGTTCCATGCTCACGCTCGAAGAAGCAGTCTTGGCTAAGAAAGCGGCCACTGGGCCCCTTCTGTCGTCATGGTGATCGAGTCCACCTTTTCTCCATCCGGCTCCAACAATTCTGGCCAAATCCGCAACAATGGTAGTGGAAAAAAGGGTCAGAATCACAAAGACAATGGTAAAAACTGTGGTGGAAACTGAGGTGGAAATAACGGGGGGTGGCAATGGGCCTCGAGGTAGTGGGTTGCAAGCAAACTGGCCACAACCCTGGGGCCCATGGTCATGGAACTGGGCCAGTGGACCTGGCCCAACAGCCCATATTACCCGTCAGTTGCTGTCAACCCAAACTGGGCCCAGTTTCCAGCCGCTGTCAGGCCCAATTACTCCTAGCAACAGTGGTACCCGAGAGTAGTTTCTGGGTCGGGGCAACAAGCAAGTGTGCTTGGGCCTCGGTCTCTGTAGGCCCACCATGTAGCGGGCCCCACCCCTACCGACATTGAATCCTCGATGCACACACTTGGATTAAATCCATCGGACCCCAATTGGTACATGGACACTAGAGCCACTACCCACATGACGTCCAATCAAGGTACTCGTTCGTCTTATTCCAATTTGAGAAACAATCGTGGCATAATTGTTGGTAATGGCAATTCCATTCCAATTCGTGGTTACAGTCATAAAACTTTGTCTCCCCCCATCCACATCTTGTTTTGAAAAATGTCCTTCATACCCCTAACTTAATTAACAATTGGTGTTTGTCCGAAAATTCACCACTGATAATTGGATTTCTGTTGATTTTGATCCTTTTGGGTTTTCTATGAAGGATTTCAAGATGGGAATTCCTCTCATGAGATGTGATAGTAGGGAAGATCTTTATCCTATCACGCCCATATCTGGTCTCTCGAGTCAAGCATTGCCATCTACTTTTGCGGCTCTCGCTCCTTCTTTATGGCATGCACGTTTGGGTCACCATGGGTCCTCTATTGTTTCTTCCTTACATAAACGTAATTTTATTTAAGGTACGCGTAGTACTCCAATTTGTCAATCTTGTTCACTAGGAAAACTTGTTAGATTACCGTTTGAAGACTCTTCTTCTCATACTTTAATGCCATTTGATATTATTCATAGCGATTTATGGACATCTCATGTTCTCAGTTCTTTGGGCCATCGTTATTATGTTCTATTTTTGGATGACTATTCTAATTTTTTTATGGACTTTTCCGTTAGCGAAAAAATCTAAAGTATTTTCTACCTTTTTAAAATTTAGAGCATGCATTCGTACCCAGTTCGACCAGGAAATAAAAAATATTCAATGTGATAATGACAAAGAATATGTTAATGGTTGTTTCGGGATTTTTGTGATACTAATGGAATAAATTTTTGTTTCTCTTGTCCTCATACGTCCTCACAAAATGGGAAATCCGAACGAAAAATTTGTATCATTAATAACATTGTCTGCAGTATATTGGTCCATGCTTATGTACCCCTTCCTTTTGGCATCATTCTACAAATGGCTACCTATCTTCTTAACATAATTTCTACCAAAGTTTTGGCTAATACGTCTCCACTTTATGTCCTCTGTAATAAAAATCCTTTGTATTCCCATCTTAGGGTATTTGGGTGCTTATGTTATCCTCTATTTCCGTCAAATACAATTAACAAACTTCAAGTTCCTTCTACCCCTTGTGTGTTTTTGGGTTATCCATCAAATTATCGTGGTTACAAGTGTTTTAATTTATCGTCTAATAAAATAATCATTAGTCGTCATGTTATTTTTTATGAAACCCAATTTCCATTTGCAAAGGTCAGTAGTCCCGAGCCTAGTTCGTATAATTTTTTAGATGACGATGTCTCCCCATATCTTATCCATCATCTATCGGACTTGTCCCGCACCCAAAATTCGCCAGCGGACCCACTGCCCCTGCTACAGTTCTCGGTCTAGTGCCTGTTTTCGAGTCCAGTAATGGACCAACAGGCCCACTGCTTGCTGGCCAGTCCGTCACCCCCCTAGTTTTTCCCCAAAATCCACCCAATTCTCCCCCGAGTCAATTTCCGGTCACTCGTAGTCAACATGGTATTTTTAAACCAAAGAGATTTTTTAATCTAAATTCTAATGTTCTTAAATCCCCCTACTCCGTAACTTAGTGTTCGCTCTCAATGACCCGAATTGGAAATTCGCTATGCATGACGAATATGATGCTCTTATTGAAAATAAGACGTGGGAGTTGGTTTCCCGTCCTTCTGGTGTTAATATTATTCCGTTTATGTGGATTTTTACTCATAAGGATAATGCTGACAGTTATTTTGCGAGGCATAAGACTCGTCTTGTAGGTGGTGGTAAGACTCAACAGGTTGGCGTGGATTGTAGTGAGACGTTTAGTCCGGTGGTCAAACCGGCACTGTTCTCAATCTGGCTCTTTCGAAAGCTTGGCCCATTCATCAGTTAGATGTGAAGAATATTTTCTTACATGGTGATTTTAAGGAGACCGTTTACATGCATCAGCCCTTGGGTTTTCGCGACCCCAAATATCCTAATCATGTCTGTTTATTGAAGAAGTTCTTGTATGGCTTAAGCAAGCCCCCACAGGCTTGGTATAATAGATTTGCAGACTATGTGTCATCTATTAGGTTTTCACACAGCAGGTCGGATAATTCATTGTTCATATATCATCGTTGTACTTCCTTGGCTTATATACTATTATATGTGGATGATATTATCTTGACTGCTTCTTTTGATGTTTTGCGCAAGTCTACCATGACAATGCTCAGTTCTGAGTTTGTTATGAAAGACTTGGAGCCCTTGAGTTACTTTTTGGGGATTGTTGTCACTCGTCATACAAGTGGGTTATTCTTATCACAACGGAAGTATGCAACTGAGATCATTGAGTGTGCTGGTATGTCCTCGTGCAAGTCTACTTCCACTCTCGTTGATACTAAACCCAAGCTGGGTGCTGCGGCTGGCTCACCGTATGAGGATCCGACCCACTATCGCAGTCTTGCAGGGGCTCTTCAGTATCTTACTTTCACGAGACCAGATATTACGTATGTCGTACATGATGTGTGCTTGTTTATGCATGATCTCAGAATTGAGCACATAAATGTGCTCAAACGCATTATTTGATACATCCAGGGGACATTTGACTATGGCTTACATTTATATCCGTCGTCGACGTCTACACTTGTCTCGTATACAGATGCTGATTGGGGTGGCTATTCAGATACCAGACGCTCCACATCTGGCTATTGTATGTTTCTTGGTAATAACTTGGTCTCCTGGTCTGCGAAGCGTCAGTCTACATTATCACGCTCTAGTGTAGAGGCCGAGTATAGAGGGGTAGCCAATGTGGTCTTTGAATCATGTTGGTTACATAAGATTCTTTTAGAGCTTCATTATCCTATTCAGAAAGCTACCTTGGTTTATTATGATATTATTAGTGTCATTTACCTTTCTGGTAATCCGGTTCAACGCCAACGCACTAAACACATCGAGATGGATATTCACTTTGTTGGCAAAAAGGTAGCTCGTGGACAAGTACGCGTCTATCATGTCCCTTCCAAGTATCAAATTGCAGACATCTTTACCAAGGGTCTTTCCTCGGTCCTTTTTGAAGATTTTAGGTACAGTCTCAGCGTACGAAGATCGCCCGCTATGACTACGGGGGTGTGATAGATACTCGTAATATACATGGAATATACACCGTGTCTATCACGGGCTGACTTCGTAATATTGGACTGGTAAACCCGTGATATACACGGTGTATACATACCGTGTATATCACGGTTTATTGGCCTATTTTAGGTAATGTTTGGTTGTAATTATTATTGTACACTTACCATAATTGTATTGTACACTTACCATAATTGTATAGTTATTGTCCAAGTAGAACAAGATTTTAAGAGTAGAATAGAAATAAAAATTTTCAATTATGAAAAACTATAAATTGTATATATACTATTTTAATTAATGAAAATAATCAGGAGATTATATTCTGTCAGAGTGGACAGTGTTTTGTCACTTCAGAATACTTCTTTAGGTTTTCTTATTTTTTTGAATTGTTTTCCTTTTTTGAATTTTTCAATTTCAACAGTACCGACCAAAATCGTTACTTTTTCTTTCTTGTTTTGAGGTGGGTGAATCTGGATAATATTAGACAAGAATAATGGATAAAATTGACGTCAGTCTTGGAAAAGTGAATGCGGATAAGTGTGGACACTAAATAATAACAAAATATGATGCTTTCAACAACTGTAGTAAAAGCAGTATATTCAAGAAAGACCTTCCATTTGGAAACTTCAAGAAGACTTCATATCACAGTTAGAGATGGCAGTGGATCATGGACCCGATCCGAATTCGATAGATCCAAATCCGTTTTATAGGATATGAATCTTCAAAATTTGGACCCAATGGATTCGGATCTGGATTTTGTATTTGAGATCCGTATCCGGTCCATATCCGATCCGTGGATTCATTTTTTATTAAATATATTCATAACATAGAATGTAATTTTATAAATATTTTCTTAAAATTACTAAGCACATCCTTGCAAGTTTAATTTATCCCCGCGTTAACTCAAAAACCAAAAAATAAAGAGGTAACTTCGATAATAAAATCAATGTTATATTAGTGAATGACTAACATCTCCATAGACAAGTAGTTAAAATTATATTCACTTCATTTGTGAAGATCCCAAGCACATGCAAGTTCTGCATTATGGAAATACTAGTCATCATTTTCCACAACTATTGTCATTGTCCAACATTTTCAATTAATAGCTCACAATCAAAACGAGACAACGAACAAAATATCTCATATGACCATTTCAAAATTGAAACACAGTAAATTGTTAGCTAAGTAAAAATCATTTGTCAGTTAAAAAAAATTCTTAGCAAGGTTACATTCTTAGCAAAGCAAATTTTTTTACATGTGGATCCAGATTCGATCCGTGGACCCGGTGGATCCGATGGATCCGGATTTTGATATGATTTTTATGAACCCGATGGATCTGAATCCGGATTTGGATTCAGGTATGAAAAACGGATCTGGATCTGGATCTAGTAGGATCCGGTCCAGATCCAATCCGTTGTCATCCCTAATCACAGTCTTGTGACTTCGGCGGAAAAAATGTCCTAGTGTCAAAGCTACCCTCTGATAAGTACAAGCTCTCCTACAATCTCCATTTGGAGATGAGGGGAGGAGATGGGTGAGTAGTCTTCTCTTCCTCACATTAAAAGAGAAATCTCATAAGTGAAAGGACATAAAGTATCACATTGATAGTAGAAGAAAAAAAAGAAGTTACATATGAGATATAGGAATATTTTTAGGGAAAATTTTATAAAAGTATACTTTGCTGATTTACATTGCAGAAATATAGCCCATCTATTACATTGCAAAACTATAGTCCAAAAATATTTTTATACAATGTTATACACTTACATATAAAGACAAGTATATTATGTATATATGTATATGAAAGTGTATAATGTGTAGGTATATATACTAAAAAAGTATAATTAAAATATATCCCATATCTTACCTTGTAAAACTATAGTCCAAAATACTTTTATACAATATTATACACTTACATACAAAGATAGATATATTATGTATATATGTGTATGAAATTGTATAATGTGTAGGTATATATACTAAAAATATAATTATACAATATTATACATGAAAATACGTACTTATACACATTTATACACAATTATACAATATCGTATAAGTGAGTATAAATATAGATCTTATTCAGAGAGGTGACGTTTTCGCTGTTGTTAAAAAATATAATTATACAATATTATACACAAAAATATGCACTTATACACATTTATACATAATTATACAAATATTGTATAATTATAAAATAAGCAAATTAACAACAAAAATCAGAATTTAGGTGTTTGAAGTATATATATATTTGTAGGGATGAGGGCTTTAACTGGATTGTGGCCGGTGACAGTGAACGATGAACAATGACGGTTAGCGGCGACGGACAAAGATCAGATATGTGAATAGTTTTCCTAGGGTGGAAGCATTATTACTCTAATTAATATACATCATAATTATTTCAATATTTTTATATAGTCTGATGGACGCAACCCGAAAAATCTTCTGTCGAACTAAATCCTGGGTCAGTTACACCTACTTGTTCAATATTATACTTCAATTCTGCTCTTCTAAACGGAACATCGGCTCTAAGAATTCCATCGCGTCTGCCTCATACCAAAGCAAAGACACTCTTCGTGATCATGTGATACTATTCGCTTTGGGTCAGGAAAACACATTCTTTCACAAAAGGCATCATATTATTTAAGAGTATCTCTACATTTATATGTAGCTTCATTTTCCTTTCAAGTTCAACTATGGATGTGAGACTTCATTTGCACTCCCAACACACTGTGAATCGTGGAGAGGATCATTCCTAAATTTAATTTCTTTTTTTCTAGCCTTGAAAGTCTAAGAAATAATATACATGTATGAAATGGGTAATGCAGCCATGTCCACAAAAATGGGAAGTCAAAGGTTGTCACAAACTCATTAAATCAAACATGAAACAACTACTTAGCGTAAACATAAAGCAGGTGATATCATCACCGCAGCACAAAACTATAATAAATTAAGTACAAATACTGATACCAGGCTTCCATTAGATTAAATTTCAGCAACATAAGGAGTAATTGACACTGTACAATGTTCTTGATTTTAGGCTTTTAGGCTCCTAATGTTGCAAGATCAAGATGTAAATAAAACTATATAAGTCGTGATCGTAAGATATTAGGAAACATAAAATTACATGTTCTTTTTTATTTAGTTAAAGTAAATAGAGAAACTGATAGCAACAGACAGTTTCTTGTCAAGAGATTAGGGGTGGGCGTATATCGATTCGGTTCGGTTTTGTATCAAAAAAGTATGAACCGAATAAAATTCGATTTTTAAAATAAAAATCGAATCAAACTTTATTTTTAAAAAAATGATATATCGGTTTATATCGCCGAACGTATCAATTTATATCAGGGTTTTTCAATTCAAATATAAAGCACAAAAACAACAGCAACAACAAACTGGTTTTTTTAACAACAACAACATCAAGCTGGTTTTTTAAACAACAATATCAAATTCCAAAGAAGAATAACAAATAGCCAAAGAGAATTTCAAAGCTTCAGAGAAATTCCAAAGAACAACAACATCAAATTACATCAACAGCAACAGGAATTTCAGCAGTTTCAGCAGAAATTCCAGCAACAACAACATGAATTTTAGCAAAAATTCCAGCAAAAAACAATAACATCAAATTTCAGCATCATCAACATCAACAACGTTTCTACAGCAAAAAATAAACTAAGCCTGCTTATGAGTCAAATACAGATAGATATTAACAGCAAAAACTAATTTGAAGGAATGTAGATTTGAGAATTTTACCATTATGACGACAATATCAATCCATTATCAAGTCCTCCACTGCTTGTGATTGTTCTACTTCTTGTGATTGCGATACTATTGTAAGTTTCTCAAAGTCTACATACAATTTGCCAAAGCATAAATATAATAAATAAAATGTTAAAGTATAATCATTCTATTAAAAATAATATATAAAAAATTGTATTGTTACCCAATTCAACTTCTTCATAAAACTCAGTTTCTTCTTCGGTTGGTTGCACAATTTGTTCTCCTATAAGAGTTGAGTGAAGCCAATTCTGTGTGTAAATTAATGCCTCAACTGTCTTATGAGTTAATGTACTCCTAAAAGGGTCCAGAATTCCCCCCCCCCCCCCCTCCCGTGCTAAATGCCGATTCGGAAGCCACAGTAGACACAGGAATTGCCAAAATATCTTTGGCAATCTTTGACAAAGTCGGATACCTAGACGAATACATCTTCCACCAACTCAAAAGATCAAAATTCGGATTATTAGGACTTTCATTTCGCTCTGACAAATATTTCTCAATATCATTCTTCACCCCAAAATCATCATTTTCAGTTGCCTTCATCTTTTAAACAGTTGAAAATGATCAATTGATTCTTTTCTATTGTTGCCACTATCACAAACTTTACTTAATTGAGCATATGAACTACTACCCACGCCACTATTTGGGCCATCATCATTATAACTTTCAAATAACTATAACAACAACTCTTTGATATCAACTTTAATTTCATCAACCTTCCTACAATTAAATATACTTCCAAAGCACCAGTTTATAAATTCAAATTAATTTTGATAACCTGAAATTAAGAAACACTAAATCTGGATGGTTACAACTGTGTGCTGAGTCGAGTGATTGCACTATGTCCTTAAGACAAGATTGCCCCGTATATATGCTTTTACGTTAACGGGCAATAGTCTCCCAAGATAAAACAATACTTTAATCTCAACACTACGAAGCAAATAGGTTGAGTCTAACGAAAAAAACAAACACAAATTGACTTGCTGAACAAATGAAAAAGGAAAGAAGAGTTTCTGTTTGTCGTCCCAACGTTACTGCTCACGTTTTGGATTGTGTTTACTCTTCTGTTTGTCTCTGTGTATATATTTTTGTCTCATTTTTGTTGTGTAAATGTTCTGTGTTTTTCGTGTTCCACAATTGAGCCAAACAACTCAATATATAACATGGAGGAGGGACTCCTCAACTGCCAAATAAGGTTGTTAATGGCATTAGAGAGGGTTGTTAATGGTCATTAGTGAGATTGTTTATGGCCATTAAAGGAGGGTTGTTTATGGAGGAGTTAACAGCCAAGTAATGGCTGGTTAATGCTCTAAAAAACAGCCCAAATAGTAGGCAGAAACTTTCTGCCTTCCGTCATTTCCAAAATCAACTTTCCAGAAACTCTAGGGATCAAACTATAAATATTAAGAAATTTGGGGTCCAAAAAGATAATATCAGAAAGTCCCACAGCCCACGACCCGTGACCCGAGCCCGGATCGGACGGGCGGGCGGCGGCGGCGCGCATGTGGGCTTAGACTTGAACCCAGGCGCATCTAGGTCCTCCCTCCTTTAAACACAAGAGATATCCCTTAGGGTCCCAAACCCTTAACCAATTTAGAGACTTATAAAGAGAGCAATTCTTCATTTTCCCACCGATGTGGTAGATTTGTCTCACACCATATTTCCATGCCTCAAACACCTTACTTCGTGGACCAATATCTCTTTCATTTCTCAACGAAATTTGACGATTTTTGGCCCTACGATCATCAACTCACTTAGTAGATTATGCATGTGAGAAGAGACAAATCCTCCAACATGCAGAACACTAGTGTTTAATTCATTAAATATGGGTGGACGCACCTCTCCGCCAAAGGCAAATTTCCAACAAGACTTTCATAGCTAACAGGTGGTGGAGGCTCAGAACCGCGGACAATTTGTGGTCCAAATTTCTGATTGTCAAATACTCTTCTAGGATAGCGCTAAGGTCCTTCAAAAAGACAAACTCTTCCATATGGAAAAACCTCATGACGATCAAAGAACAAACAAAGCCATATGCTCCGTGGAAGGTTAATGAAGGAAATACTTCCACATGGCCTGGTGGGATAACTGGACTGGCTGTTGGAAATATACTAATGTGGAATTAAGTTTATCCCACTAATTATAACTCGAACAATTAGGCCCCACATGTCGAAATATCATTTCCACACACGTGTAATCTTAGTGCCAAGTATCGTAAATTTCGTTAATGAAAGAGATATTGGTATGTAAGTGAAATGTTTGAGACATAGAATGATAGACGGTTATTTGATAAATGACAAGTGTTCCACGTTGGTAAACGAAGTAAGGATTGTGTGAATTGTAAGATGGTACGGGTCGGAAAAGGGCCGTGGAGCCGAGAAGGGCCACGACGAATCCCGGACTGGGCTGCGATGCCCCCTTGCAGCGCCACGGCGCCGGAGTGGTAGTAAGGTCTGTGTTGAATTAGCGTCGCGGTGCTAATGTGACAGAGCTGCGGCGCTTCATTGGAAGTGACTGCTCAACGGAATCCCAAAAGTTTTGGTTATTGAGGGGGTTTCAATGGCATTGAATCCACTCAATAATGGCCATTACTTGGACCATTATGTTGCTGCATTACTTGGGGGTTAAATGTCATCCATTACATGGCAATTGATTGCCATTGTGGGGCACTTGAAGAGGCCATCTTGCACACCTATAAATTGAGGCCTTTGGCTCAATTCTATAGATGAACATAGAAGAACATAAATGAACAGAAAAACAAGTTCACAACACCACAAAGAGATCATATTTTCTTGATAGCAATCCTTCTTTTAGCTGAGATCATTTGTGTAGGCTTTGCACACTTGATAGTTTGTTGTTTTATCTTGAAAGACTATTGTCCACACTTACGTAAAGCCTATATACGGGGGCAATCTTGTCTTAAAGACAGAAAGTCATCTCTCGACTCAGCCGGTGGTGTTGTGGTTTATCTAATTGGTTGCTAAGTGTTTCAGGTGTTAACTTAACAGACGAATGACTTTAATCGTTCGTATTTTCAGTGGATCTACAAGCCACAAGAGTAGCAGTTCATGTTCTTGTATTTCTGAATACAAGTTCTTTATTTGAAGTTTCATTCAAGATCAAGATATTGACAATTTGTTGTTGTCCTCATTGTTGTTTATCCTTTCGATCACTATAATAGTTATTTACTATTCCCGTAATTGCTTTACATATTCCAACAATTTTAAGACAAGATTGTATTAGTGATTAGAAAGATATTGGTCGACAAGTGTGTGACCAAATCTGGCTGTGGTTTTCCTCTTAAAGACAGTTCTGTTGACAGTTTTGCTAACAGTTCAAACAGCAAACGTGCTTTCAAGATTGGTCCTAGTTATGGCTCTCTCTTTGACGACAGTTACAAGTCTATTTTCGTCAAAGGTGGAGATATTGCTGATAGTCATACTAGTACGGTTAAAGATCAAGGACGAGTTGGTGTCACCGCTCCCGAGGGTGGTGGAAACAAGCGCCCACGAGAGGCTGAGGATGTCAACTGGGACAAGAGGAGAAGGCTGAAGATGATGTTCTATCATATAGCAAAAGTCATATATGTGTCCCAGACATAGGATCCAAATTATGGTAAGGAGGATATGGACACTCAGTCTAACTGAAGTGGGCCAGAATCCAAAAGGTCTAAGTTAATCCTTCCTTAACAATAAAATGTTTAGTTAATATCTGAATAAAAGTGTGTAAAGAAAAGTTGGGTATATGAAAGTATTTTCATTAAAAACTTATATTCCCTACACTCTAAAACATATAGTAAATCTCCTTCGTTCTCGGTTAAAGATTGGACTATTGTAAACAAAACTTAAAAGATCCGTTCTTTTGGGTGTAATTATTAAAAGTGTGTAAAGTATGTTCGTACATACAAATGAGAGAGATCCACTGACTGTGCGAAGATTGTTACCACTCTTAAGTAAGCGCTAGGGATTTCCCTGGGCACCAATCACAAGGGAAGAAGACTAAAAGATAATGACTTATCTTAAGACGTTGAACTTGTCACAATATCTGACAGAAGATCATTCATTTGATAGAATGATATTGGACACTCAGTCGTACAAAGCCTACGAGCGACTGGAATGGGCCAGAATTCAGTTGACAGAAAGTAATGGACACCTAGTGAGGTGGGCCAGAGTTTTCCAGGTCTAAAATGATCTGAAGGACAAAAGAAAGGTAGAAAAGTAATTGGACACTCAGTCTGCCAAAGCAACTGGAGTGGACCAGAGTATCCAGATCACATATGATCTGGTTACACCCTAACCACAGGCAAGATGTTGTTCATGTGAAGCAACGCCAGCTCTAAAGTAGAAGGGGTTGGAGAGGTTGTCCTCAATAGGACTTTAGGGAATGTGATCACTCTAAAATGAGGTGATACATGTCCCAAACTTGGTTTAAGGGACGCTGTTGGTCAAGCTGGTTTGAGACTAGTCCAACAGGTCTGTAATAACTAAGAATGGTACAGTATGTCTGTAGCTAAATGAATGATATATTTGTAATCCGTGCATCTATGCCATCATAGATTAACACACGTTAAATATAAAGTCATTCAAAAGCTAACGAAATTGAGATTGTTGCCTTCTGTCGACATAAACCCTCAAAATGAATGTGAGGTAGGCGAAGAGGCAAAATAACCTTTCCATTCCGTCAAAGGAATAGCGAAAGAAGCACCGCTCTTCTAGAACTTAGTCACACCTACATGGGTGATTCCAAAATAGAGGGGGGAGACATGTACTTTGTGACCTTCATTGATGATAGTACAATGTATTACATCATTTGTTTGTTGAAAAGCAAAGATGAAGATGTTGAAGCGGATAAGCGCTACAAAACAGAAGTTGAAAATCAACTAAGCCTACGGATTGAGGAATTCGTAGTGATAGAGGGGGAGAATGTGAAGCATCGTTCATTAAACGACTGCTCATCACTCACCTCAGTCTAACAGTGTTAGCCAAGCGCAAAGTCGTACGCCCAAAATATGTGGGGCAAGGCGATCCTTACAGCTAATGTGATTCTCAACAGAACTACGCATAAGGATAAGGATAACTCTCCGTGTGAAACATGGAAAGGATCTCACATACAAATATTGTCATGTGGGGTGGCTTGGTAGAGGTTGGAATACCGAAACATGTCTAGTTGAACCTAAGACTGTAAATTGCATATACATTGGATCTGCATATAACAGTAGTACTTATCGCCTCTTGGTGTCAAAGAATGATGATTTCTTTGAAGATAACTTTCCTTGAGAGGGGAAAAATAAGTAATTACTCGAGGTTAACAAGAATCCGCGAGTGTCTGACTGTCCGGAACCAGACGTTCCAGAGCTACAGGACTCGGAAGTTGCTGATTATCCAGAACTTAATAATCCAGATCTACAGAACTCAGGGATTCTAGATGTTGAACCGAGACGTAGCAAAGAATGGATATAGACTTGTTCCAGGCCTTCTAGCTTGTATGGTTGAGAATGAACCATGGACAATTAACAGAGAATTGTCATCTCCAGAAGCACTGCTTTGGAAAGAAGCTACAAAGGGAGAAATAGATTCCATCATATAGAACCATACTTGTGTAATGGTTGATCTTACTCCAGGAAAAGAACCTCTGGGTTGTGAAAGTGGATACTCAAAAGTGAGTACTAAGTAGGTGGATCTACTGACGAGTATAAGGCCTCGGTTACTTGGACATGTGCTCCCCTGTGAATAGCTTAACATCCAGGGCCATTGCAGTCTTGCGTAACATGGATGTTGAAACAACCTTCCTAACCGGAGAGTTGGAAGGGGAGGATCAGAGTTGGTATATTGGACTGTTGGACTTCTTTCTGAACTTTCATTTTGGTCTCTGAAATATTTACATTTTAGTCTTGTAAGTTTCTGATAAAACAGAAATAATGAATCTGACAACAGAAATATTGACTCTGAAGTTAGAAAACCAACAGTCTGAAAGCGGAAGTCATATTGAAACAAAAGTCTCGATATGAAAGATATGTGTATCACAGATGACATCTTAGGAATTGGGATTTCTAAGACATCTAACGGACTGGTCTAACTCTAAACTCAGTTGTGAGATAGTTGACAGTCTCATTTAAGCCACCAATGGATATGAATTATAGAACTGATTGGAATCATGGTGCACCCATATACAAGGAGCGATATGTGCAGGTCACATGTAGTTCAATATATTGTACACACTACAACCGACCTGGTATCGACCTATAAAGCAGATCAGTTGAACTAAGGTTCACTCGTGATTTTGGAAATAATCGATAGTAGACGTTAAGTCAGATATGAAGATATCTAAAATATTCGCTTATCTACGGATTATGATATTCTGGATGTCCAGCAGTTCTGGGAAAATATAGTGATGCAAACTGGACATCAGATATGAAGAACACCAAAGCCATAAGTAAATGTGTATGGTGGGTCTTGGAAAATCCTCTAAGCAACTTGCATCGACCGATTCATGATGGAATCAGAGGTTATCTCTTTATACAAAGCATGAAAGAAGTTGAGTAACTTCACGAATCCTTAGAGGACGTCCCTTGTTGGGAGAAACCTATGCATTCAGCAGTTATACACTGTGGCTAGCCGGTCGGATTCAGGAAGGGCACGTATGATGGTGTCTGGACATATCTGTCAAATCTGTCAGAGACATGAAACCGTATGGCAGTTGATTATCACGGGTGTCACTTCCTTGATTACTAATCAAAGGATATAGCAGACCCTTTAACTAAGGGACTACCCAAAGATCAAGAGTTCTGCCTGTCTAGGGGAATGGGCTTAAAACCCAAATAATACGAACCTTTGCGGTGGTAACCCAACCATAGTGACTGGAGATCCCAAGAATTTGGTTCAAGGGGAAAACTAAGTTGCAAAAGGTTCAGTTGAGCGCTTCGGTGGAAGCAAGAGCACTTCGGATTATGGTTTCTGTTTAAGAAACATGAATCCAAAGTCGTTTCCGTGTTAGACATTAAAGTGCTACTTGCATAGTGGGTAAAGGTTAAGCTTCCAAACCTTTAACGATCCTCAAACGGTTGGGGTTAAGGTTGAGGAAACTTTTAATGATTCCTAACACTTGTGAAGTGAGGTATAGCAGGATACCTTGTAGGAGATCACCTATTTAAGTGCGAGGACATGCCGCCTCAAGGGAACGTACTTAAGAATCCAAGTGTGTCCACGGCCACAACAGACAGAACAAAAGAAGAAACGAATAAAGGAGAGGTATTGTGTTGGTACTGTTGTCTTGGCTTACATTAAACACCGACGGTTTAAGACATCACGTTCACCGTACAATAATTAAGTCCGATGGTATTCAACTAGGGATGGTTCAAAGCGTAAGCCATCTTTCCTGATGCAATATCTTTTCGCTGTAAGATTGCTGAAAGTATGCACCTTGTGTGTGCACCAAAATCTCTTTCAAGAGGGAATTGTTGGAAATTTACTAATGTGGAATTAAGTTTATCCCATTATTTATAACTCGAACAATTGGGCCCCGCACATCGGAAATATCATTTCCACACACGTGCAATCTTAGTGCTAAGTATCATAAATTTCATTAATGAAAGATATATTGGTACGTAAGTGAAATATTTGAGACATAGAATTATGGACGATTATTTGCTAAATGACAAGTGTTCCACGTTGGTAAACGAAGGAAGGATTGTGCGAAGTGTAAGATGGTACGGGTCGGAAAAGGGCCACGGAGCTGAGAAGGGTCGCGGCGCCTCCTTGACTGGGCCGCGATGCCCCCCCTTGTAGTGTCGCTGCGTCCGAGTGGAAGTAAGGTCTGTGTTGAATTAGCGCAGCGGCGCTAATGTGACAGAGCCGCGGCGCTTCCTTGGTAGTGACTGCTCGACGGAATCCCAAAAGTTTTGATTGTTAAGGGGGTTTCAATGGCATTGAATCCACCCAATAATGGCCATTACTTGAATCATTATGTTGTTGCATTACTTGGGGGTTAAATGTCATCTATTACATGACAATTGATTTCCATTGTGGGTCACTTGAAGAGGCCATCTTGCACACCTATAAATTGAGGCCTTTCGCTCAATTCTATAGATGAACATAGAAGAACATATATGAACATATGAACAGAAAAATAAGTTCACAACACCACAAAGAGATCAAATTTTCCTGATAGCAATCCTTCTCTTAGCTGAGATCATTTGTGTAGGCTTTGTACACTTGATAGTTTGTTGTTTCATCTTGGGAGACTATTGTCCACACTTCCATAAAGCCTATATACGGGGGGCAATCTTGTCTTAAAGATAGAGAGCCATCTCTTGACTCAGCCGGTGGTGTTGTGGTTTATCTAATTGGTTGCTAAGTGTTTCAGGTGTTAAGTTAACAGATGAAGGACTCTAACCATTCGTATTCTCAGCGGATCTACAAGCCACAAGAGTAGCAGTTCATGTTCTTGTATTTCCGAATACAAGTTCTATATTTGAAGTTTCATTCAAGATCAAGATATAGACAACTTATTGTTGTCCTCATTGTTTTTTATCCTTTCGATCACTGTAATAGTTATTTACTATTCCTATTGTTGCTTTACATATTCCAACACTGGTCTGGGTCCTTTGGGACTTCACATGAATTGGAGGCAGAAGTTTGGCAAGTTGAAGCTCAATGTTTTTACCAGTGACAACAAATGGGACATAGACTTGTTCTCTAATATTGTCCCAGATCCTATTATTAGTATCATTAAATACATTTATATAGGAGACAAAAATGTTAAGGATGTCCTCATCTAAATAGTAAATCACACAGGCGATTTCTGTTATCCATCTGCTTTCAACGTTCTCAGACAGTCTAAGGACAAACTCCAAGTCTGGCAACATATTTGGAACAAGAAGCTTCCTTTTAAAATGTCTTTTATTTTATGGAGAGTTACTAAAGAGAAGCTTCCAGTAGATGACAGAGTCATCAAATTTGATCGATCCCAATATTGTGTCAAGCTGCTCGGGTTGCAACAACCCAATGAATCAGTTTCTCATTTATTCTTAAACAATGATTAACTTTTATAACTTAGAATTTCTTTGCAGGACCGCGAGGAATACACGTGAAGGAACAATCCCTTGCAATATGTCTACAGGAATCGAGAAGCATCAATACGAAAGATGATAGGATAATGCAAATTGCTCAGGCATTATCCATATTTTTTGGCTGGAAATAAGTAAATACAGATGCTCAATGCAATAATGGGACAACACTCCCACAATTTCAAGAGTCAGATGTGAAATATCGTCTCACCTACTTGGTTGCATCTAATTACATTATGATTTCTTGCCTTGTACTGTCATTTGCATTCATACACTCATGGTTCTGTTGATATTTATATTGGAGTGGTATGAAATATGTTGTGGGTCCAAGATACCTGGAAGGTAAGACCACTTATGAGATTATAACAACATTGCGATGATAATGATACACGGGGGTACGAGTTGCACGTCTGCAACAAGTTATTACAGCCAAGGGCTGGGCTCTATTGAGAAATTTTGGAGGGTATATAGATTTCGTGGGTCCCTCATGGGTGTGCAGCTCATAGAATGTGAGCGTATGTATACGAGAAAAGAAAAGGTACCTGACATATGCATCGCATTCATATCATTCATACTTTATTGTATTGATTATCTGTTGATGAACTAAGTGTTGACTTGATAATTGATGACTTGGTTGATTTCTGAATAAATGAGAATTTATAATTGGTTATTAAGTACTTGAACATTGTCATTGAACTCTTCTAGAATTGGATAACTCTGTGAAATGTGAAGTCTTAAGTGAGTAATGTGACTTGTTGAATTCTACATGAACTACGTGATTTATTTGGATACTAATTTGTTTAGTATAGGATTTATTTAGTGTCAACTCGATATTTATCTATTTTTACATATCTTCCGTCGTTGTCAGCCTATGATGCCTACGAGGTACATTTGTGTACTGATACTATACTTGTTGCATTGTGTTTGGATACAGATACAACTCCGTTTGTCAGTTCGAGACTGCATGGCTGAGTCCGAGCAGACTGATTCAGGCATTTAGGGTGAGGATGCTACCTCCGGCATGGCCCGGTAGCATATGTTCGAGATCTAATATGTTTTTATTAGATTCTAGAGACACATTCAGACATTTTTTATTATGTTATTCAACTTTGGCATGTGTTGCTTTCATTCAGACTTGTCTTTCACATTAGTGCTCTTGTATTATTGACCAGATCATTTGGGGGTTTCATTTGACTTTCAGACTTATGTTCCACGTATTTATTTAATAACAGACAAGATTTACAAGTATTTTGTTATTTCTACATTCCTTTATTTATTAGTACTATTTATATAGAAAGTGGTTCGCCTATCAGTGGGAAAGTGTAGGTGCCACCACGATCCTCAAAAGGGTCTTGAAAAATTGGTATCAGAGCCAGGTTAAAAGGTCTTAAATACAAGAGTAATGTCTAGTAGAGTCTCGTGGGTCGGTGTAAAGACATCTGTACTTATCTTCGAGAGGTCATGTGCCATTTAGGAAAATTCACTTTCTTCATTCCTTTCGTGCTAAATTGAATCAAATTGGTATTTGATCATTGTTTTCTATTCTCTCACAAATAGTGAGGACTCATGCTGATGCAGCGAGAGAGGATGCACCGACACCTGCACCTAGAGTGCGCGGTTGAGGTAGAGGCTGTGGTAGGGGCCTAGATAGGTCCTGGATAGTCGCACCAACTTGAGATAGAGCATAGGGAGCCGACCAGGCTCGTGCTAGGTCAGTTTCCCCTTAGTCGTATATTGAGCCTCAGGATGAGTTGCTTGAGGAAAAGATGGGGCCAGCCCAGGATCAACCCAAATATATTGCTACTCTGATTCTACAGGACATGTTGGTCAGGTTGTTGAGTGTTCTTGATGGTTTTGCCCATGAAGACGTGTATCCAACTACTCCGGGTGGTTCGTACACCCGTGTGGGAGAGGGACAAACTCATACTCCCGAGTTTCATACTCCCAACTTTTAGCCAGTTGTCATGTCAACATCCCGTATTAATGAGGTTTATGCTTTAGAGTTTAGTCCCCGACTTATTGCAGGGACATCTATAACTCACGATGAGCGGAAAATTTGGGAGCACTTTTCAAACATGAAGCATCATGAGTTCTTTGGACAGCTCGAGGAGAATGCGTATGAGTTTATCGTGAGCAGCCATGAGAGGTTGCATACCTTGGATATTTTTTAGTCAGACAGAGCAAGTGTGATGAGTTCCAGAAGATTGAGCAGAGAGGTTCTACAATTGTATAGTATGAGATTCGTTTCTATACCTTATCGCGCTATGCATCACAATTGTTATCTACAGAGGCAGAGCGGGTCAGATATTTTGTGAGAGGTTTGTGTATTCCCCTTCAGTTGGCCACATTGCAGTTGGTGGCTTCTGTGGCTTGGTTTGAGGCAGTGACAGAGCATGCAAGGATATTGGAGTCTATGAGGGGAAAGTTGCCCAGACATGAGCCCGATGAGAAGGCTAGGGGATTTGGATAGTTTAGTAGATCTACTACTCATGGTTATGGACAGCATGGTAGATATCAGTAGTCACAGCCTAGTCGGCCAATTCAAGATGCCCTTCAAATTTTAAATGGTGTCTCTGCGGAGCAGAGCAGTTATACTGGGGTTCTTAGTCTCGATATTCTGACTATAGTGGTTCGAGTTCTTCTATCTTTAGTCATCAGCCCTCAACGGTCAGGACTTGTTACATTGTGGTGAGATTGGGCATTATAAGAGAGAGTGTCTCAGATTGGTATCGAGTTCATCATGTGTGCCTAGAACCCCAGCACAACTATCTAAGGGTGGTGGTCAGGTTAGCTGAGGAGGATCTCAGCCAGACCATAGTGGCCATAAGACCGATTGTGGTGGGTCCTAGTCAGAAAGAGATGGAGCTCATTCGGTCTGAGGTGGCCATCAGAGTACTCAGTCCGATGTAAGACACATTAATTGATATGTCTTCCCTAGTAGGCCTGAGGCTGACACATCTAACGCGGTTATTACATGTATCATATCAGTCTGTCATCGGTCAGCTACAATGTTATTTGATCCATGGTCTACATTCTCATATGTGTCTGCCTACTTTTCTATTGATTTGGATATGTGATGTGATATACTTGATGTCCCTATTTGTGTGTCTATACTGGTTAGTGATTCTGCGGTTGTAGATCGAGTCTATCGACATTATTTGGTTATCTTTATGGGTTATGATACTTGGGTAGACTTGGTCATCTTAGATATAGTTGATTTCGATATTATTTTAGAGATGGATTAGCTATCATCGTATCACATGATTCTGGACTGTCATGCCAATACAGTCGCCTTAGTTATACCAGTCTTCCGAGGTTAGAGTGGATGGGCATTCCTAGCCCTGCTCCTAAGAAGATTATTTCTTTTATCTGTGCTAGAAAGTTGTTAGACAATTATTGTATGGCGTATCTTGCTCATATTCAGGATATGAGTGTGGAGACTCCTTCCTTTGAGTCCATTTCGATAGTTAGTGAGTTTGTCGATGTCTTTCCTTCAGATTTATCGAGTGTGCCGCTAGATAGATATATTGACTTCTATATTGATCTCGAATCAGGTACTCGACCTATTTCTATTTCTCCGTATCGTATGGCTCCAGTAGAGCTGAGAGAGTTGAAGAAGAAGCTTCAGGACTTGTTGAGTAAGGGCTTCATTCGATCGAGTGTATCTCCATGGGGTGCTCCTGTCTTGTTCGTGAAGAAGAAAGATGACACTATGCTTATGTGAATTGATTACATTCAGTTGAACAAGGTTACCATTAGAAATAAGTATTAAATTCCTCGTATTGATGATATGTTCGACCAGCTTCATGATGCTTCGGTATTTTCGAATATTGACTTGAGGTCCTGGTATCACCAGTTGAAGATTTGGGCCGAGGATGTTCCCAAAACGGCTTTCCGGACTTGTTATGGTCATTACGAGTTCTTAGTGATGTCCATTGGGCTTACTAATGCTCCTACATGGGCTTGATGAATGGGATATTCAAGCCATATTTGGATTCTTTTGTGATAGTGTTCATTGGTGACATCTTGATCTATTCGAAGAGTCGGGAGGACCATGAACAACATATGAGAGTGGTTCTTGGGTTATTGAAGGAGAAGAAGTTGTGTGCTAAGTTCTCGAAATATAAGTTCTGGTTGAGTTCAGTGGCATTCACGTGGTGTCCAAGAAGGGTATTATAGTTGATCCTAAGAAGATAGAAGCAGTCAGGGACTGGCCTAGACCGACTTCTGTGACAGAGATTCAGAGTTTCATGGGTCTTGTTAGCTACTATCATCGATTCGTCAAGAGATTCTCTTCTATTGCTTCTCATTTGATGCGTTTGACTCCGAATGAGGTATCATTCCAGTCCGATGAGTGTGAGGAGAGATTTCAAAAGCTTAAGTCTCTTTTGACCACAACTCCGATTTCATCCCTTCCAGTGGAGGGGAAGGACTTTAGCGTATATTGTGATGCTTTGAGAATTGGGTTGGGCTATGTGTTGATACAAGAGGGTAAGGTTATTGCTTATGCATCAAGACAGTTGAAGGTGCATGAGAAGAATTACCCTATTCATGACTTAGAGTTGGCTGATATTGTGTTTTCTTTGAAGTTTTGGAGGCATTATCTTTATGGTGTCCATTACGAGGTGTATACCAACTACCGCAATCTTCAACATATGTTTAATCAAAGGGATTTGAATTCTAGGCAGCGTCGATGGATAAAATGGCTAAAAGATTATGACATAACTATTTTGTATCATCCGAGCAAGGCCAATATGGTGGAGGATGCCTTGAGCCGAAAGACAGTCAATATGGGGAGTTTAGCTCGTTTGATCATTTCTGAGCATCATTTGGCATTGGAGGTCTAGTCGCTAGCCAGTCATTTTGTAAGGCTTGATATTTCAAATCCGGATAGGATTCTGGCTTGTGTGAAGGCGAGGCTGTCTCTTTTAGATTAGTTTCGGACCCACCAGTATGATGATGTGAAGTTGTGCAAAATCAGAGATAAGGTGATGAGTGGGGAAGCTAGGGAGGCTATGATTGATAGTGAGAGGGTTCTGAGAATCAAGAGTAGAATGTGTATTCCTCGAGTTGGTGACTTGACAAGATTGATTATGGAGGAAGCCCACAACTCTAGATATTCCATTCATCTAGGTGCTACTAAGATATACCATGATCTAAAGAAGTACTATTGGTGGGGGAGGATTAAGAGAGACATTATTGAGTTTGTGTCTCGGTGTCAGAATTGTCAACAAGTCAAGTATGAGCACCAGCGACCCGGTGGTGTGTCTCAGAGGATGTCCATTCCAAAGTGAAAGTGGGAGAGGATTTCCATGGATTTAGGTGTGGGATTACCAAGACTTTGGGCAAATTTGATGTTATTTGGGTCATTGTTGATAGGTTGACCAAGTCCGCGCATTTCATTCCGATCCAGATGACTTATAATGCATAGAAGTTGGCCAAGATCTATATTTGTGAGATTGTTCATCCTCACGCGGTTCCTATTTCTATCATCTCAGATCGAGGTACTCAGTTACTTTGTATTTTTTGTGGACTTTGCAGAAAGAGTTGGGTACTCGATTGGATCAAAGTACAAATTTTTACCCTTAGACCGACAGTCAGTCCGAGCGGACTATTCAGGTATTGGAGGACATGTTACGAGCCTACGTGATCGATTTTGGTAGTTATTTGGACCAATTCTTACCTTTGGAAGAGTTTGCATACAACAACAACTATCACTCCAGTATTAATATGGCACCATTCGACACCTTGTATGGTAGGAGATGTTGTTCTCCCATTGGTTGGTTTGATGTATTCGAGGTTCATTTATTGAGGGATTCCTTAGAGAAGGTGAAGGTGATCCAGGATAAGCTCTTGGCAACTCAGAGCAGGCAAAATGCTTATGGGGACCGGAAAGTCCTAGACTTGAAATTTATGGTTGGTGATATGGTTCTACTGAATGTCTCACCCATGAAGGGTGTGATGAGGTTCTACAAGAGAGAGAAGTTGAGTCCGAGGTATATCAGACCTTTTGAGATTCTTCAGAGGGTTGGAGAGGTAACATATGAGTTAGCTTTGTCACCAGGTCTTTCAAGAGTCCATCCGATCTTTCATGTGTCTATGGTAAAGAAGTATTATGCCGACAGTTCTTATATCATCCGGTGGGACTCCGTATCACTTGATCAGAATTTGTAATTCGAGAAAGAGCATGTGACTATTTTGGACATGCATGTGAGAAAGTTGAGGTCGAAGTAGATAACTTCTGTGAAGGTGCAATAGAAGCATCATCCTATTGAGGAAGCGACTTAGGAGACAGAGTCCAACATGCAGAGCAGATATCCTGACTTGTTTACTACTTCTGATATGTTTCCCTGGCTCATTTCTCTCCATTCGAGGATGAATATTTCTTTAATTGGTATCTGGTATAACGACCCGTCTAGTCATTTTAGCTAAAGATACTTATTTGCATATTTTATCCTTTCCAGAGTCTCTGTATAGGGTTAGTGATGCGCATGGATAGGTGGCATGCATCCCGAGTTCTATTTATATTAGTTTTAGGGGGGAAATCCAAAATAAGAACCTTAGAGTTGGATAGTTTGACTCAAGGTTTACTTTTGAGTAGATGGGTTTGTTTCCGGGTTTCATCGCTTTCGGTAGTTCCAGATGGTCATTTATGACTTAGTCAAGTCATTGGTTCATTTCTCAAGATAATCAGATGTATTTTGTGGTACTATTTGTGGATTTGGATATTTAGTTGTTGTGGGTGATTCTATAGAAAAGTATGTCTTAACTCGGTTAAGTGGGAAATCCGAGGGCGCGAGTGAGTTTATAGCGCTATTTTCTTAGGAGAGCATATCTAGTTTGTGTTTGGCGGGTCTCGGGAGTATTTTGGGTGTTGGGTGGAAGTTGACATAGAATCCTTGTTGTTGGTGTCTGGTGTTCGCCCAGCAAGTGGGCCACCCCTCATGCGTGTCCTCATCTGTGAAAGTTGTCTCGCAAAAGCGGGTGTGAGTATTTGGTAAGTTTCCGCCTTGGCGGAGGCGTCTTACACAGGGGTAGGTGCGCCTCTGTGGGGTTTTGTTCGCTTATGCGCTGGGGCAAGCTGTCAAGTGACTGCGCCCCAGCTAGGTTCTATTCCGCCGAAGCGAGACCACGCCAATGGAGTCAATTCCGCTGGGGCGGAATCGCAGAATTAGGAACCTATTTAATTCCCTAGGTCAAATCACTTTGTCCAAAATAACTTTCCTCGAACCTAGAGCCACCATAAGGAAATTTATGAAGTTTGGGAGTAAATTATTCACTGAGGTAAGGATTCCACCCTTTTGTGATTAGATTTCACGATTTAAAGTCTTTTAATGGTGATAGAGTGTGCGTGTGAATTGGGGAAGATAAGTTGTAGGTTTCATATGAGTTTAAGAAAGTTGAATATTTTATTTAAGAGTGTTTTATGGATTAGTTTACTTTAATATTATGAATTAGTGATGGAATGTGTTAGATAATCATGTTTTGGTCTCTAATTTTATTATAGAAACTCTTTTGATTTGGGAGAAATTCTAGGGTTTACAAATTGGGGATTTTCTTAAATTGTTCAATTGAAGGTCCAAATGAGCTTAGGTATCTAGTTAACTTAAGGATATGATTACTTAGTATGTGTTTAAGCTTTTTGGGTAATAAAGTTTGAGTCTTGATGACGTGGGCTCGGGGTTAGTTTTGGAAGTCTTGATTTGTTTAAGGACTAAGTCCTTGTATTATGTGTAAGCTTTATATTAACGAATAGTATAGGCGTGTTAGACTTTAATTACCACGAGGCGCTCCGGAAGGGCAAGACCAATGTAGAGATTTAATTGTTCGAGGCTCATGTTCGGCCCAGAGGTAGGCTACGATTTACTTTCACTAGACTCCGATAGAAGTACGTAATTAGTTATAAATATTGAGGGATATTGGGTGTGTTTGAGGGTCCCACTCAAATGGTTGTGATGAACGTTTTAGTGGGTACCGGTGTTGAACTGTGATGATGGGTGATTTGGGGAATCAACCTTATGTTGGTTCCGACTGCTGATTGATTGGGCTTATCACCGTTTATATAGGCTCGTCACCATACTTGCTATTGATATGTTTATTCATCACACATGCTTTAGATATGATTTCCTGATTTGTACTTGGATTATATGATCCTGAGTTCTTGAAAGCATATGACATTCATCTCTATACTTGGTTGCATCTCATTACATCATGATTTCTTGCCTTGTATTGTCATTTGCATTCATACACTCATGGTTCTGTTGATATTGATATTAGATTGGTATGAAATATGTTGTGGGTCCAAGATACCGCGAAGGTAAGAACATTTATGAGATTATGACAACATTGAGATGATGATAATACGCGGGGGTACGGGTTGCACGCCTGCAACAAGTTATTACAGCCAATGGTTGGGCTCTATCGAGAAATTCTGGAAGGTATATGGACTTTGTGGGTTCCCATGGGTGTGCAACTCATAGAATTTGAGCGCTTGTATACGGGAAAAGGAAAGGTACTTGGCATATGCATTGCATTCATACTTCATTGTATTCATTATCTGTTGATGAACTAAGTGTTGGCTTGATAATTGATGACTTGGTTGATTTCTTAATAATGGGGATTTAGAATTGGTTATTAAGTACTTGAACATTGTCATTGAACTCTTGTGGAATTGGATAACTCTTTGAAATGTGAAGTTGTAAGTGAATAATGTGATTTGTTGAATTCACCGAACCTCTACATGAACTACATGACTTATTTGGCTACTAAACTGTTTAGTATATGATTTATTTGGTGTCAACTCGATATTTATCTCTTTTTGCGTATTTTCCATCTTTGTCGGCATATGATGCCTACGAGAGTATGTTTGTGTACTCATACTATACTTGTTGCATTATATTTGGACGTAGATATAGATCTGTTTGCAAGTTCGGGACCACATGGTTGAGCCCGAGTAGGCTGATTCAGGCATTCAAGAAATGGGTGTTTGCAACCAACCCTTAACATAAAGGGTGAGGGGTAATTAAATACCCACACCTACTATCCCCCTTTTTAATTTAAAGCTCAACTGAAACACCAATACTCATTTACATCCACAACCTCAACTTAAATTTAGCTACTCATGGATAAACTAACGTAAAACAAAGCAATAATTAAGAAAATAAATAAAGGCATAAATTTTCTTTGTATTAGAAATTGACAGAATCTTCAAACTTGTCTCTTCAAGAATATCCAAAAGATAAAACAAACTTGACAAGACACTTCAATGACAAAGAGAATATAATATGATGATTGTTTAGGACACAAAGTTCTAGATAACATATTTATAGGGTTCTAAAAATTGTGAAACAAAAATTATTAAAATACCACCGTGTCCCACACTACGATTGCAGATCAGGTTTGCGGTTCACACAAAAGATAGAATTCGCAGAGTGGGTCTTCACTTTTGGATCTGACTTTTTCTGTCCTGAAGTGTGGCTCGCAGAACAGGTTTGCAGTCCGCGGAATTGCTTCAGTGCTCCACAAGTTTGACTTGGACCTGGCTTGAGCTGTTGATCGCAGACCGGAGTGCGGTTCGAAGAACAGGAATGCAGAATGCAGACGGGGTAGCACTTCGGGCTCCCAAGTCCTTTAGTTTCTTTCATCTTCTGCGGGGCTTCCCCATATGCGGCCCACAATATGGTCTTGCGATCTACAGAATGAGTATTTTCTGCACGTCTTCAGTTACCTAACCCTTTTGTCCACTTTTATGCACTTTTTCACTTTTTGGTACCCTGAGGTAGAAATCCTGCAAAATGCAAAATAACATAAGAAACACATACGAGAAACGTATTGGAGACATAAAAAGTCTATAAAATTGATATCAAATGTGCCGTAAATTCGTGGCACATCAGCTACGAAAGAAAATAATATTTTATATAAGGCTAGCCATTAGATACATGTGTTGCACATATGTCTCGTGCTAATTTTTTTAAAAATTTTTCTCATGAATACAAATTAAAGAAGAAAAAAATTTAAAAGGAATAAAGCCTCCCCTTTTTGAAAAATATTTTACAATACATCTTATATAAAGACTAGTCATGAGACACGTACATTGCACGTATATCTCACATCAATTATTTCAAAATTTGTATCAAGAATAGAAATTGAAGAATAAAAAGTTAAAAAGAATAAAGCCTCTCTTTTCTGAAAAATATTTGCATATTTTCCCGTTTTGCTAGATGAACTATATTGACACTGTGATTTCTTCGACTAATTCACTAATAAGAATACACCTTTCATTTTCTCGATTTTTTCGCACCATTATTGTAAGTTGTGTTTATTGTATTTTGAGAGACACATTTTAGAAATTATTTATCCATGCTTGTAATCATGTGTGCTTTGCCAAAAATTCTACAGATTGATTGTTGTTCTCCGCTTATGATTTTATTTATTAGATAGTATACAAGTTCAGGAATGAGGATGAAATTGAGAATTTATGTATTAACATCAAAATTTTGTTGGATTTAAGATGGGCTTTTGGATGAGCTTAATCTGTTTATATTTGAATATAATTATTTAATGAAAAATACTTAAAAGTTTTATTTTAATATTCATAAAATCGATTATTACATGACTCAACATATACGTGCAACACACTATCAATAAACTAGTTACAAATAAAAGAACGATCTTTAATTAAATCTCATGACAAATTTCTGTGAGCTTCCCATGCATGTAAATAAACACCAGAAATCAATTTCCTCAATCAAAGTTCATTTAGTGCTTCCTCAACTACATGAAATGCAACTCAATAATCATATAGTTTGCCTTTTCTTGGTCTAGTGTGGCTAACAAGTGACAAAAGAATGATGACTTTTTATTGAGAACGTAGAGCAGAAAGGGGTTCTTTCATAGTAAAGCAAATATCTAGCCAATCGAGAAACTCAAAATTCAGATTCTCTTCATAAATAAAACT
This sequence comes from Anisodus acutangulus, assembly GCA_029783415.1. NCBI lineage: Eukaryota > Viridiplantae > Streptophyta > Magnoliopsida > Solanales > Solanaceae > Anisodus > Anisodus acutangulus. Next base: position 8,044,312 of record CM056505.1, on the reverse strand, counting down.
TTTTTTTCTAAAATACAAAAAGTTTCCTACAAAAAAGAGTAGTAGCTTGGCATGTATTTTGCACGCATATGTCGCGCCAATTAATTTTTACAAATTTGTATCAACAAATATCTATTGCATATATTCTAAAACTATTTATTTGATTTATAAAATAAAATTGAAAAATAAAAAGTTACTATTTAGTTTTGATTGAAAGTTCAGACGAACTCTATCAACAACACATGAGAAGTCTATTATATATGGAATTAATTTAATAATCTTTTATACCACATAAAAATTATTTTGTGTATTTTTGACCGACGGTTCAAAGAAGCTCTACCAACACAACATGAAAAGTGTATTAAGCAAATATAAGCATGATACTTGATTGCTTTTGACAAGTACCAGTGAGTTTTTTATGTACATCGACAAGTATTAAAGATCAAACTTTTTTTATTAAGTTTTTTAACTATTGATTTTAAATTTATAATGTTATCCTCTTCACCTATTCTTGTGTTAACTATTGTATATATTTCTGATTGATAGCAAGTTGAAATTTACTCTATCGACCTAATAACTAAAAAAAAAGTATATAATGCAATCAATCTAAGAGCTTTTGTATAGCACGTGACCATTATCACCATAATGAAGTTAGAGGCCAAAGAAAAACATAATTTAGAAGACGTTACAGAAGAAAACATATCTTATATAAAGATTAGTCACTAAACATAGGCCTTGCATGTTTTTCGCACGTTAGTTATTACAAATCTGTATTAGGAAAAAAAAATTAAAGAACAAAAGTACAAAGGAATAAAACCTCTTGTTTGTGAAAAATATTTGCTAAAAGAGGCTATGAAAGAAGATATATTTTATATAAGACTAGTCTTTATACACGTGTGTTGCACATATATCTTACATCAATTATTCTATTTTTTAATCAAGAATAGAAATTGTGAGCATATATATTTGAAAATAAGACCTCCCCTTTTTAAAAAGTATTTTCTATATGAAAGTACGAAAGACGATATAATTTATATATGATTAGTCATATACGTGTTAAATTAATAATTGTATCGTGAATTCTCCACAACATTGTAAGTTTGTGCTTCTTTGTATTTTGATAGACACATTTCTCTCAAAAAGAAAATAAGACGTTTCCCAAACTTTTTGCAGATTGATTGTTGTTCTCCGCTTATGATACTATTTATTAGATAGTATACAAGTTCAGGAATATGGATGAAATTGAGAATGTATGTATAGACCTCAAAAATTTATTGGATTTAAGATGGCTTCTAGCCTTCTACACATACAGGTGCAACGCACGTGTCGAGAAATTAATTACAAATAAAAATATGATCCTTAATTAAATCTCATGATAAGTATCAGTAAGCTTCCCATGCTTATAAATAAACACGTATCCGAAGTCAATTTCCTCCATCAAAGCTCATTTTGTGCTTCCTCAACTACAAATGCTACTCATAAAACATATTGAACAACATAAAATTCAGATCTCTTCACAAATAAGATTTTCTTTTTTTGCTTTCTAAAGTGCAAAAAATTTCCTGCGAAAAAGACTAGTAGCTTGGAATGTATATGTCGCGCCAATTAATTTTTACAAAATTTGTACCGAAAACCTTCTATTGCATAAATTTTAAAACTATTTGAACCTTCTATTGCATATATTCTAAAATTATTTGTTTGAGTAGTAAAATAGAATTGAAGAACGAAAAGTTATTATTTATCTTTGACTGACAATTCAGACAAACTCTATGAACAACGCATGAAAAATCCATTATTATTTTTTTTAGCAAAACTACTAATATAGTAACGGTTAACCACGTGTTATAGTCACAATTCTTTTCATAACAATTCTTTTTAGCAAAACTACTAAAAATCCATTATAATCACAGTTCTTTTAATTAACCACGTGTTATAGTAACGGTTAAATACTCCTATATATGTATGATAAATTCACCAAGTTACTCACTCACACGAGTTTTTGTTGAAATAATATAAGTTCTCATGGGTAAAAGAATAAAAAAGCTCATTTCAACCTAGGATATTTTTTATGGGCTAGGGGATTTTCCGAAGAAGAGAAACCGTTTTCCAAAAACTTTTGTCATTTTTTATGCCTTATGATTTTGGAGGAATCATTATTAAATTTTATATTGTATAAAAGAAAAAAATTGAAGTTTATGATCTGATAAATGACTTGTAATTTTTTTTCATGTCACATAAACGACTGATAACTGAGAATGATTTAATATATAACAAACCTATCGCATTCGTTTCATGTATTAGAATTTGAACTTATGATAATTAGATGGTTTATAGTCTGAAAAAGTGAGTGGCTTGATCCAACTTATGAATTATTCATAGAAGGTTTGATCTTAATTTGATCATGTGGGGAATAAGTGAGGCCCGTTAAATATTGGTCCGTAAATGAGGTAGACATTCTTTATAAATAATGGTCATTTCCGAGATCTAATTCTGTTTATGAGTATGTGAAAAGGAGGTTGTTGACCACCGTTAATTTCCGAGACATTCTTTATAAGTTTTTCATATTTTATCCTTGACATTAATTATTTTTAAAGTAACCAATATTGATTAGAGTGTAATTAATTGAAAAGAGATAATGGTAATGTAGTAAAAAATATCCTTCTTATTTATGATTTCTTAAAGGGAAAGTGACCAAGTAATATGGGACGGAGAGACTACTTATAGAGATAAATGGTACATTTGATCTAACCCTAATTCAAAATTATGTTTATATTTTGTGTCTTATATTATCTCTCTTGTGATCTTAAATAAATTTCTCAAATTCTTAAACTCTCAAAATAAGAATAAATTAAATGAAGATGAGACATGAGTTTCGTGAACTCTCAAAATAAAGAGACAATATGACTATGAAACGTATGAGAAAACATCATATAATGGTTTTTGTAGGGATTATCAAAGTTAGCAATTGTTTACTTTCTTAGAGTCCTTCCACATTTTGTGTGCTTTTCTATCCACTTAACCCCCATTTGAGGATTGAGCAAATGCCTTCTACCAACTCTCACCAACCAAACCTGAAATCTCACTAGTACGGTGACAAGATATCAATTTTTTTTATTAAGAAGACTCAATATCTATTATATATACATTAAAAAATTGTGTATAATTCCGACCCTTTCAACCTCTAGCTTCGCCCGGTTGGGCCCCACCTTCTCACCAATACAAATATTTCCTTCACAAGAAGTAAGGAAAGAGTCAATTGGTTTTGATGCCAATTATAAATTTGTTTTAATTTTTTATAAAATCTATCATCAAGATATTTTTATTTTCATACGTAAGAGATTTGAAGATAAAATAGAAAATCTTTATAGGAATTTTTTTATTCGAATTGTAAAGGGTTATGTTAAACAATTTCCTCATAAGGGAAAACATCTACATTTCTTCAACGCATTTTATAACATGAACTAAAAATTTAAACACGGAATTTACTTCTATTTTTTTTTTCTTAAAGGAGAGTTGAGAATAGAATTTTTTTCTAGTAGCTTAAAAACTCTTCTTCAATGTGTAAAAAATTGACTTTGAACCTAACACAACTTCAAAAGTTAGAGCTCAAAATATGAGAGTTATTTGCCTAGGGGAGACGACAACCTATTTCATCAATCAATTATAAGCAACTCTAGCTAATAAGCCTCCTGGTACCCAGTTTTAAACATGTTGAGCGTGGACAACTTCATATGATATTGAATAAATCAAGAATATGCATAAAAACGTTTAATAAATGGACGGTATGCCTAATCTAACTTTAAAAATTAAGTTAAGAGGTAAAAATTGTCTAACGTCATGTAACAAAAAATAATATTTCCGTCCTAATTCATATGATATAGTGAAAGATAGAATAATTTCCCTTGGGGATTCCTTTCATTATTCACAATATATATAGCTGTACAAAGGTTGATTCCTAATATGGTACGAATCCTAACTTACCTTACAAATGTTGATTCCTAATACAATTAGAATCCTAAGTTACCTTAAATATACATCTATCATAATTACAAAATATACAGAGAATATTCGGAGAATATTCGCTAATACTCCCCCTCAGACGGAGCGGGAGGAGGCCGAACGCTAAGGTTGGATCGAAAGTCGGTGAAGAGCTGTCGCGGTAGTCCCTTTGTGAAGATGTCTGCATACTGATAAGAGGAAGGCACGTGTAAAATTTTGACCTGACCACGGGCAACCTTCTCTCGCACAAAGTGGATATCCATCTCAATATGCTTAGTCCGCTGATGTTGGACCGGATTATGAGACATATAGATGGCAGATATGTTGTCACAATAGACTATAGACGCCTTGCGGAGTGGACATCGGAGCTCTAAAAGAAGATTTGGAACCAATGATCTCAAAGAACTACATTAGCAACACCGCGATATTACCTTGACACTCGAGCGGGATAGTGTGGCACGCCTCTTGGCGGACCATGAGATAAGATTATCCCCAAGAAATACACAAGACTCGAGGTGGAGCGGCGTGTGTGCTGGGCATCCCGCCTAATCTGCATCCGGTAGGCAAGTAACTTGGTTGGGGCAGGAGGGTATAAGTGTAATCCAAAGTCTAGTGTGCCCTTAACGTGTCGATAATACGTTTGAGGGCGGCAAAATGGGACTCTCGGGGTCGTGCATGAGCAGACACACTTTTGAGCGACATATGTAATATCGTGCCTAGTGAATGTAAGATCTTGAAGAGCACCGCTAGACTCAGATATAGAGTGGGATCGAACCGCGCACCGTCATTGGCACTAAGCTTGGATTTGGAGTCCACCGAGTTGGCATAATTTTACAATTTGACATCTTGGCCTCAGACACTATCTCTTACGCATACTTACGCCGACATAAGAACATAGTGGCTGCAGATCACAGTTCTTGATATACCCAAAAAATAACTTAGCTTGCCCAAGTCAGTCATAGCAAATTCAGTTTTGAGTAGAGCAATGATTTCATTCTTCAAACCGTCAGATGAGGCAGTAAGAACAATGTCATCGACATATAATAGCAAATATGAAGTGCTGCTACCTCGGTGAAAAGTGAAGAGAGAGTTATCACACCTGCTACATACAAAACCAATCTGCAAAAGATACCTGGCAAAACGATCATACCAAGCGCGGGGTGCCTGTTTCAGTCCATACAATGACTTTTTGAGACGACACACAAATTGTGGAGTCAGGGATGAACAAAGCCGTGAGGTCGATGCATGTACAGTCTCTTTCAAATCCCCATGAAGGAATGCATTCTTGACATCAAGGCGATGAATCGCCAATGCATGCCCATAGCAATACTGAGAACAGTCCGAATAGTGGCCGGTTTAACAACCGGACTGAATGTCTCACCACAATCAATACCCTCCTGCTGATTAGTGCCATTGGCGACTAGTCTTGCCTTATACCTCTCTAAGTCACCATTGCCTCTGAACTTATGCCGAAATAGCCACATACACCGGATAATATTCACACCTTCGGGTCTAGGTACCAAATCCCAAGTGTTCTGCTTGGTTAAAGCGTTAAATTCCTCGCACATTGCCGCATTCCAATTTGGGTCCAGTTTTGCTAGTTTTGGATTTTTTGGAATGGGTGATAAGGTTTGTGTGGAGAGATTGAAGTGAACCTTGGGTTTGAAGATCCCGTGTTGTGTACGAGTCTCCATACGATAAGACGGCAGTGGCGGTGGGTCGAAATTTGGGAGGTTCTTGGTCCATCGTTACGGACCGGTGAAGCGTGATTCAGCTGGCTGGTTTACGGTGACTCGACCGGGGCTGTAGGGGTGAGCAGGAGGCTGTTGGGGTGGTCTTGGGACAATGGCGAGGCTGCCGAACAGGTGCTTTGTTGGTATAGATTTTGGATGATCGGGGACAGACTTGGTTCATCGAGAAAGATGTAATCGGTGGTCTGAAATTTCCGGAGATTTGAAAAAGGAAAGGTTATCTCATCAAAGGTGACGTGACGGGAGACGATGATTTTGCAAGTAGCAATGTCATAGCACAAGTAGCCTCGATGATTAGGAGATAGACCAAGGAAGACACATGGCAGAGTGCGAGGTGCAAGTTTGTGAGGTGCAGTGGAGGCCATGTTGGGGTAGCATAAGCATCCAAAAATACGTAGGTGATCATATGATGGTAGCCTACGGTATAAGATTTCGGTAGGGGTCTTATTTTGGAGTGTGCTAGTTGGTAAAATATTAAGAAGGGATTCTACCATTTTGACAAAGATAGACCCAAAAGGCGGTAGGCAGGCATGAACCAGAAGTGTCCGAACCATGTTATTGATGGTACGTATAATTCTTTCAGCCTTTCCGTTTTGGGAAGAAGTATAGGGACAAGAAAAATGGAAAACCATACCTTGTTTAGAACAGAAATTGTGAAATGTCGAGTTATTAAATTCACCGCCATTATCACATTCGAATGATTTGATAGATTTTTCAAATTGTGTTTTAATGAATTTGTGAAACTCGAGGAATTTTGTAAAAACTTGATTTGAATTTGATGGGTAAATCCAGACAAAATGTGAAAAATCATGCAAGAATACTAGATAGAATTTATGACCCAAAGAGCTAACAATCGGAGATGTCCACAAATCAGCATGAACAATATCAAAGGGAGAAAAGGTAACACTGTTTGATGACATAAATGGAAGACGAGTATGTTTGCCTAGTGGACAAGAAAACAGTGTTGGGCAATTTTTCCATTATTACATTGAATACGCTTAGAAGTCCTAAGAAAAGTAAAACTGGGTCTCAGGTGTCCGAGTGCATTGTGCCAAGTGGAGGAGAGATTGCCGCAAGGGATAGAGGTGCTTATCCTGACAAATGAAGATTGAGTGAATGGGTAGAGGTCTCCCACACTATTGTGGCGTGTAAGAATTTTCCCGTATTGAGTTCTTTCACAGAAAAACCAAAATGGTCAAATTCGATGCATACGTAATTATTGCTAGTGAATTTTCTGACAGAGATTAAGTTTTTAATGATGTTAGGTGTGTATAGGACGTGGTTTAGGGAGAAAGGCAGGTGTGTATGTTTGGTGTGTGTGTTACCGTAACCTTCAATTGTAATGCGATGACCATTGCCGTGATAATAAATTGAGGACACTTTAACCGACGTAGTTGAGATAGGTTACCTGACGGCCGGGTGAGGTGAGATGTGGCTCCGGTGTCCATGTACCAATTGTCGCCGGGCTGTTGAAGGTTCACGGTGGTGTAGGCCTGGCCCAAATCGATCGAGGACGGCCGTTGGGCTTCTTCTTCTGCTGCGATTATTCTTCTTGTTGTTGCCATTCTGCCGCCGCAGATTGTTCTTCTTCTTCTTTGCGATTCTTCTTCTTCTGCCGCGATTCTTCTTCTTCTTCTTGCCGCGATTCTTCTTCTTTGTAGTGGAATCTTTGTTATTCGCCGCAGTCTTCTTCTGCCGCAGTCTTCTTCTTCTTCTTCTTCTTTGGACATCTTTGTGATGGTGGTTCTTCTTTGCCGCAGGTGTTGCCATCCCGTCAACGGCTAACGCCTTTTGATTATGTTCATCTTGTTTAGCACGTCTAGTTTCTTCCAACAATAGTTGTGAACGTGCCTTGTTGAAACTTGGGAGAGGGTCGGCTTGTTGAATCATTGTTGCGAGTGTGTCATATTCACCTTTCGGTAAACCCGCAACAAGTTGAAGCACCATCTTGGTTTCTGAAACAGAAGTCCCGACGTTGGATAGTTGATCGGTTATGAGTTTCAGTTGCTTACAATATTCGGACATGTTGTTAAAATTCTCGAGGCGGGTATTGTTGAATTGCTCTTCCAAATACACAACCCGAGTATTTTTATTGTCCTGAAAGATTTCTTCTAGCCGGACCCAAAGTTCACGTGCCGTGTGCTTTGTTTTCATGATAGTGCATAATGATCTTTGGAGATGGTGTCGTAGATCCATTGTTTGACGATGGCGTCAAGACGACGCCTTGATTGAGTCTCAGAACATCGGTGGACGAGAGCATGATTCGTCAATGTGATCGAGCACATTGTATGCACATGCATGAATGTAGAATAGTTCCATCCACATGGAATATTGTGATCTTCTTGGTCAAGAATTATAGGGATAAAATTCTTGATGTTGTTAACGGCGAATGCCGGATGAAAAGAAGATACTGAACGTTGAGAGGGGTTTTCAAGTGTGCCAGTGGATGAAACGGAATTTGTGGGGGAAGACATGGTTGCCGCCTGTCGAGGGAAGGGAATTTTCTGGTTTGGCCGAAATGTGGAGGAAGAAACCAATTTTTTTTTTTTTCTGTGAAAGCAGAAAAAAATTCTGATTTCGGCCGGGAATGAGGATTTAGGTTTTAGGCTCTTGATACCATGAAAGATAGAATAATTTCACTTGGAGATTCCTTTCATTATTCACAATATATATAGCTGTACAAAGGTTGATTCCTAATATGATACGAATCCTAACTTACCTTACAAAGGTTGATTCCTAATACAATTAGAATCCTAAGTTACCTTAAATATACATCTATCATAATTACAAAATATACAGAGAATATTCGGAGAATATTCACTAATATCACTAATATATAGTTTGATTGGATATGGAGTTTACGAAACAAAGGAAAACTTTTGAATTTTGTAATCTAAAATAAGCCATAGATATTTGTGTGATTATAGTTATTAAATATAAAAAATTAAATTTAAAATTAAATTATTATCAAATAAAAAAATATATTATTTTTTTAAAACTGATTAAAAAAAACGTGTAGTATCAATTGAGAAAGAGGAAGTAACTCAATCCTATCAATCAATGTCAAAACTCTGTCAGATGTCATAGCGGTGTACTTCAAGCATAACATGTAAACGTGAATGTCTACTACTTTCAGCCTTTACATAATAATTTAAATTTGTTAAATATACTTGGAATTCAACCCCCCCCCCCCTACAAAGTGCACAACACAAAAAGGCTAGCCATACCTATATTACATGTTTTTTTCCCTTTTGTAAAATAAGAACTATTACTAGTGATTAAAATATTTGTGCACATGTTGAAGAGCACGCAGGAGATGACCCAAATGAAATGCAAGCACCTGCACTTGTTCTATATTTGTCTGTGTAGTCAAAACAAAATACCAAATGCATAATATTGACCAACTTTTGCTTTTGCATATGCACTAAAAATGGCATGCTATTAAACACATTTCCCAAGGTCCTTGTATATCCGACATTTGCCTTTATCATCTTCTTCTTCTTCTTTTGGATAGTGGTATGGTTAAAGAAATTTTTATTTTACAATATTGAGATAAACACACACTGAAATAAATCGTAACACTTATATTGTATACGGGTCCAGCATGATAAACCTTTGGTATTGTTTTGTAGCTACATAGATTGAAGGATGGTCTGATGTTGAACATTCCTCATCGGAGAGTTTACTATCGAGGATTATTTATCAATTCCTATATATTTAGTGCACCTAATATACATAGTACTTATACTTCATAAACGTTTTTAAAAAAGTTCACTCAGTAGCTTTTGGCAAATCATATGTGTTAAAAGATTCACTAAATATTTATATATATCAACCCAATTATTATGTTAATTTGAGATTGTTATAGAAATTCATAAATTTCAAATCCCGAATCGATCTCTGAATCAGACCTGCATGTTATATGTTATTCCAAGATACCTTGTATTACTTTATAAACATTTTATTTTGGAGAGATATTACTCATAGCATTATATTACGAAGGAGTTTTAACATGATTAACATTTTTCAAAGTTCACTTCCTTTTTGGGAGAGGTCGTGGTGCTAGGGTAACTACTTTTATTTTAGTGTTAATTCATTCATCTCACGCGTGACCTTATTTTAAACCATTTGAAGATTCCAAGCACTTCATAGACAGTCCATAAAGCCAAAAACAATTAGAAAAAGCTTCATAATTTTGTCAAAAAGCTAGACAACAACATAAGAAGAATAAAAAGAAATTAAAGAAGATCATGATATAAAAAGGAATTCAACAGTTGAGTACCAAGAGCCCCATTGTGGATCATGCATTATCATTACAAAAGAGAGAAATTGTAGTGAATGTTATCTTTCATTGAAGGAACAATACAAGTATTTATACCAGAATGAAAGAATCAAGTTTGTGACTCTACCTATACGTGTATTGTTAGCAGCCATGGAAGAGGTCTTATCTTAGTAAGGAAGCTTGGAGAAGAAGATAAGAGAATAGAGAGATGTTGGGAATTTTCATCAATAGAACTCAACTGATCATTACAATGATATACAATGTATATATACTGTAGCTTTCTAGCTAACTAACCGTCTACGAATATCTTAGCTATACATTTACTATACTACCCTTTAGCTACATCAGCTTATGTTCAACACCCCTCCTCAAGTTGATACTTGGAACATGTTCTTCACACCAAGCTGAGCTAACAAGTAATCATGTTGAGCTTTTTCCAAACTCTTGGTTAACAAATTTGCAAGCTGATCTTCAGTAGGTATTTGATCATTTCTCATGAGTCCTTGAATGATCCTTTCTCTAACAAAATGACAGTCTATGTCAATATATTTTGTTCTTTCATGAAATATTAGATTATCAGCTATTTGAATTGCTGCTTTTAGTTGAATCTCAATCCCAAGCTCCTGGAATAAGCCTGTAAGCCAAGTAATCTCAACAGTGACAGATGACATGCTTCTAAACTTGGCCTCTGCAGAGCTTCTTGAGACTGTCTCATGTTTCTTAGACTTTCAAGAAATTAGTGCACCTCCAAACTTCACTAAGTAACCTATTACTGACCTCCTAGTTTGCAAGCATGCTCCATAGTCTAAGCCACAGTATGCAACTAAGTTGTCTGCAGAGTGTGCAGATATACACAATCTTAAACCAGATGAACCTTTGACATACTTAACCAAACTGAGTGTTGCTTTTATGTGAGATATATTTGTCTTGTGCATTAACTGGTTTAATACATGAATAGCAAAAGCCAAGTTTGGTCTAGTCATAGTCAAATACAGGAGTCTTCCTACCAGTCTCTGATAAGGACCTCAATCTTTGAGTAAGCTGTCACATACCTTTCTTTGCCACTACGTTCTTTGTTGTTGACATTGTGATCATATTCAGCAGATGTCAGCTTCTGATTGAGTTCCAAAGGTGTACCTGCTGGTTTTGTGCCTCCTAGGCCTGCCTCTGCAATAAGTTTCAATGCATACTTCCTTTGTGTCATGACTATACCTTTCTCATATCGTGCAACCTCAATTCCAAGGAAGAACTTCAGCTCAACAAGATCCTTCATTTTGAACTTAGTCTGCAGATCTGCTTTTGTTTGTATAATCAACTCATGATTGGTGGTTGTGACTATCAAGTCATCTACATATACTAGCACCACTATTATATCACCACCAGTTTTCTAGTGAATAAAGAGTATTCAAGATGACTCTATTGAAACTCCATTTCCTTCAGTGCTTCACCTAGCTTCTTATTCCATTGCCTAGGGGCCTGTTTCAGACCATATAAGGATTTGTATAGTTTGCAAACCTTCATAGATTCCCAATGTCTTGAAAACCCATCAGGGATATACATATACACATCCTTTATCAGATCTCCATTGAGGAAAACATTGTGCACATCCATTTGGTAGATGAGCAAATGCTTAGAAACAGCAAGTGCAATCACGGACCTCACAATTACCATTTTTGCAACTAGTGAAAATGTGTCTGTATAATTCAACCCCTCTATTTGGCTAAAGCCTTTGGCAACAAGTCTAGCCTTGTACCTTTCCACATCACCTGATGCCTTGTATTTGATCTTAAAAATCCATTTGCACCCAATACCAACTTTGCCAGGAGGCAAATCCACAACAAACCAAGTATGATTGTCTTCTAGTGTTGCAATCTCCAGTTTCATGGCATCAATCCATTTGGGATTAGTAGATGCCTCTTTGAAAGTCTGAGGTTCTTTGTATAGTACATAGGTAGATAGGGCTTTATGATAGGTGGAGTTAATATTGGAATAGGTCATATAAGAGGAGATAGGATAAGTGCAAAAACTGGATTAAGGTAGGGAATGAGTAATATAATCTTCCAACCATACTGGTGGTTTTGGTTGCCTTGTAGATTTTCTAGTTCCAATGAATTGTGAAGGTAAGGGTGGTGAAGAAGTTTCTTCTTCAAATGGTGGATCATTGACCATAGTTGGCTCAGCATGAGGATCAGGAGATAATGGTCCCTTATGAACCTCATAACTAGGACTAGCTTGGGTGAAGGAAGAGTCTTTACAAAGTTAGCAAGATTTAGCAGATTCATGACTGGAAAAATGAAGGTGCCTGAAGTTTGCATATGTTTGAAAGGAAATATGTCTTCCTTGAACACCACATTTTTTATGACTAGAAATGATTTAGAGTTTATAATCCTTTTGAGTTGAAGAATAACCCATAAACACTGATGACACATCTCTAGGTGCAAATTTGTCTATCACTTTGGGGAAAGAAGCATAACATAAACATACAAACACTCTTAGATGAGTAAGTTATGGTGAGCGCAAATAAAGCATCGCAAAAGGTGACTTGTGATTGATTACTCTTGAGGGTATTCTGTTTAGCAGATACACAGCTGTAGTGACACATTTTTCCTAAAATCTTAGAGGCATTGCAACATGAAACCTTAGTGACCTGGACATGTCAAGAATGGTCATGTGCTTTATCTCAGCAATACCATTTTACTGAGGGGTGTACACACATATACTCTGGTGCTCAATTCCAAGATTAGCAAGCAATTCAATAAAGCTAGCACTAAAGAATTCACAATCATTATCAGTTCTCAACACTTTGATAGAGGTAGAAAACATATTCAACACTTTATTAAGAAAATCTTTGAGAACTACTACAGTATCAGATTTGGACTGAATAAGAAACACCCATGTGAACCTAATGAAAACATCTACTATAGTGACAAAGAACCTCTTCCCATCCCAGGTAGGCACTCTATAAGGTCCCCAAATGTCACAATGCAGTAATTTAAAAGAACATTTTGTAGTACTAGTTCTTACTGGAAATTCTAGTTTTGCCTACTTAGCCAAAGGACACACAGTGCAATGTTTGATATCTTCACTAACTAGTCCTCTAAGTGATGAATTCATCCTTATTACATCAATAGGGGCATGAACTAGTCTTAGATGCCACATATGACTACTATCAGACAAACAATTAGTTGTAAGTGCAGAAGACTTATTCCCTGAGCCATGAGATTGTTGAGCTAAAAATCTGCCTTTCAAGATGTACGGTCCTTGCTTCACTCTACTAATCTCTATCACCTACCCATTGTAAAGATCTTGAAATATGCAAAAAGTAGGAAAAAAAATATGCTTAACATTGTAACTCATTGGTAAGTTGGGAGACTGACAATAGGTTGTACTTAAACTCAAGTAGATATAGCACATTGATAATGTCTTGATCACTAAACACATATGAGTTCCCTGTATGAGACACTGACACTACACTCCTAGTTGGTAAATATACTTTCCTCATGTCAGTGTCTGTGTTGGTCTTATAATTAGCTAATATTTGTTAGTTAAATTTTATGTGATTTGATGCTCCTATGTCTACATCCAATTATCATTAATATAATTGGATAGTAAAGCTATCAAGGTACTTGCTGTAGTTGTACCACCACCAGAAGATCCTTCCTCAGCTCCATTGTTCAAGGTTTGAACAATGTGTTGATACTGCTATGGTGAGAAGTAGGGTCTAGGTTGAGCCATAAATTGTGCTTCTCTTCCTCTACAGTGAGTTGACCCATACTACTGCATCTGAGGATTGAAAGACGTTTCATACTGCATCTGGATACCTGTTTGAGGACCAAATTGTGCAAACTGCTGGTTACTTGTTTGTTGTTGAGGCCAGTTCCCAAACATCCCACCTTGTAACATCTGACTACTAGGTCCTTCTCACATACCAAGAAAAATGTTGTTATTAGAATAATGATTCTGAGTAGAGTACTGATTGATAAGAGGCTTCTTCTTTCTTTTCCACACTAGAGGATACCCTATGATCCTATAGCACTTTTCCTTAGTATGCTTCTTGTAACCACAAACTTCACACACCATTTCTGAGCCTTTACTCTTATAATTTCCACCACCTTCTTGCACATATGAGGTATTATTTTAGGTAGGAGCACCTTGTGCAGTTTTATTACTATAGAATGCAGCACTTTCTCTCCAGGTTCTGTAATATGCATAACTTGTGTGAAATTTTCTAAGCTTCTTTGACTCTCTTGGTCACATAGCATAGAGTAAGCTCTGTTAATGCTTGGAGTTGGACTCACCATCATTATTTAGTTTCTAGGCTGAGAATATGACTCATTTAGGCCCATTAGGAATTGCAATAACCTTTGATACTCAAAGTGTTTAGTGTAATTCATTAATTCAGGGCATGGACAAGCAAGACAAGGCATGAGAGCATTAAACTCATCCCAAAGATCTCTCAGCTTTGAAAAATAGTAAAAATTATCATCGTACCCTGACACATCAAGCCATCAATGTATGAATGAATATATGAGTATGAATGTAGTGCATATTCTAGGTACATTTTCATCCCGTATACAGTTTGTCAAGTTTTTATTATGATCATACACTCATAGGGGACCCACGAAGTCCATATACCTCTCTGAAATGTCCCATCGAAGCCCAGCTCTTGGTTGTAATAATACTTATTGCAGGCGTGCAAGCCCAATCCTCACGTATCATCATCATCGTCATCTCAATGTTGTTATAATCTCAAAGTGTTCTTACCTTTCCCGATCCCTTAGACCCACATCATATATCATACCATTCCAATATCAATATCATCAAAATCATGAGTGTCTGAATGCAATGACAATGACAGACAAGAATCATAATGTCATGAGATGCAACAAGTATATAGATGAATATTGTTGACACCCAATGTTTTTCCTCCAAAATTTAAACTAACTAGTCGAGTTTCTTGAATCGCAAACAAAGTAAAAGAGTTAATGTCAATTAATCATTTTATTTTGTTAAAGTCAAGAAGCTTAATTAGATAATTGGATAATTAATTATCTCAATTTTATTGCAACTTAATCGGATTTTAAATGAAGAGTTTTGATTGAAAATGATTGATTTCGATTTGAGTTGAATTGGTTATCGTTACAATTTCAATACATCAAAACAGCACTCTTAAGTCTTAAACAACTCATTTTTAATTAAAATCAGCCCAGAACATTTAAATCCGTCGGCCCAAACGAGCCCTAGCTCTGTCTCTCTAGGGAAATCTCAGCAAAAAACAGGCTGTCGACGCCATTTTTGGCAAAGCATCAACGCGTGATCATGTTTCAGCTTTTGTTGCTCCTTTAGTTTCTTCCTCAAGAACTGAACGCTAATTTTGCTATGTTTTTAAATCCTGGTCATTCAGTAACATCATTTACCGGTAGTAGTGCTGAGTGATCGGACTACCGGCGTAAGCAGGAAAACTCGATATAAAAAAAAAGAATTGAACGGTAATCTCATCTTTTGGAATTTCTTTTCCAGCAAAAGATTCGAATCTTCAAGAGAAGATGCGGATTTCAAACTCAATTTTGAAATGTTGAAAACCCTAGAATCAGCCCTCTTTAAATAGAGGCTCACTTCTCCAACTTCCCTCAAGAGCTTGAACACTCAGAAACCAAGCAAAAGCCTTGAGTTTCGAGGAAGTTCTCGCTCATAGTTAATTTTTGGGTCTCGTTTTCCGCTTGTCGGAAGCTAGTTTGGGTGAAAGGTTGTTCGACGACACTCGTCGCCCCGTCGCTGCTCGGCAAAAAGGTAATCTCAATCCCTTTCCTTTTAATTTCAGTTTCAGTCTTCAATTGTGATTATTATGCGATTAAGTGATTAGTTTTGTTGATCAGTGTTTAACATGTATAATAGGAACGTAACTTAACAGCCTGCTACACTGTTTGGTATGACTGTTAGTATAGCGTAGTTTTAACTTTGTAGGTTTTTAGTCGATAAGAGAGCTTACTTGTGAATGAGGTGCTTTCAGTTTTCACTAAAATGTCTACTGTCTAAATCATGGCTTTTAAAATAGTTGTTTGTAATGTTAACTAGTTGGATTGATAGTTAAAGGTTGATCATGTTTGGTATTTAAGGTCTTGAATGGCTATTGGTATTTACTCTGCCCAAGTCACATTTTTAGCTTAAGTTTTGGACTGGTTTTGAACTGATCTTGGCTTCTCAAATGATTTTCAAACTTTCTTTTGAAACCCAATATGTTTTTTTAGGGGATTATATAGTCTAAATACCACATCAATGTTCTGCTGGAATACATATTGAATTATAAAATCCTTCCTTAACCTTTGATGTTGAAGTAAAGATCTGTTTAGTGAAATAGTTAGCTCAATGATCACTTCTAGAGTTTCTTTAGACTAAAGTTGAATTAAGTTGATTGAGTTCTGTCCAGTTCTGTTTCCTTAAAATATGACTGCGCTTGAAATGAGTTTGGAAAAAGATCTTTGAAAGAATTTGGTTTTAAGTCACGAGTAGATCTGCTCCAATTGCTGTTTTACTGAAAGCTCTAAATGACAACATAAAGCTATACTATGTTAAGTGTGTTGTTGTATGTTGAGCATAGGGTTCTGAAGATCTAAAAATTAGTTCTTTGTTGATTTAATAGCTCTCTGCCTATCATTACTTAGTCTTGGATTTGTTATGTTCTTCACTTGGCCTTTTATCATATTCCCAGATTGTGAAATGTTGTTCAGATGGTCTTTATTTGCATAAGTGCTCTTCCTTGACAACTTGGGATCTATCAGTTGAAAGCCAAGACATGCTTTAGGTTTGGTTTAGCCTCATCCGATAGCGTGCCATGCCCAAGGTTCTAGAAACCTTTTGATCTTGCTGTGGCACCGGTATATGGATGGTGGTAACCCCTTTTGATTGCCTAATCTTCAGCTTGATGTTTGATAACAAGTTCTCAAATTCATTTGGTGAAAATGTGACTTGGGCATTTGAGAAGCCAAGATCAGTTCAAAACTGTTCTGGAATCTTTACTCTTCTGGAAATCACCTTGTAGAAACTGTTGTGTATAAGCCCTTTAGACATACTAGATATCCATGATTTCCAGATTTTTGACATTTAGATATAACATTCACCTTCTTATTAGATCACTAGGAACTGTTGGTTGTCATGAAGTTACCTTGTGTGCTCATTCACTCCTTTGGCTATCCTAACCTTTATTTAATATAACAATCTGTTTGTAACTTGACCAACAACAAATTGAAATGCATCATACTTGATTTGTTATTGCTTTTGACGAACTCTGTCTTTTGATACTCTTCTTCACCCTTTTCTTGCTTTGCATAACCTGGGGGGAGGGGGGAGTTTCAAACCTCTAATGATGTTGCACATTTGAGGAAACCACAAGCTATTGCTCTAAAGGACAGCAGCCACATTTGAGAATTCCGAGTATGTTGTTAGTTGCTATCTTAAAGAAATAGAGACTGTATTTGAGGTAAGTACCTGCTGCATTTTGAGGTTAAATATGCCACTCTCTTTAGACATGTTGGGATAAATAGTTGTTGCTACTTAGTTACTGCCTTTGAGAGAAAACTACTGCTCTATATTGTTGCTTGCCATGGCTGCTTACTGCAACTATTTGTTGTTGTAACATTGTTGAGCTGCTGCACCCTAAACTGCTACACTTTTGGAGCAAATTTGTGGTTTTGTTTATGCAAAATGACTTGCAATCTTGGTCATTTACACCTGATTTTGGGAGTGTTTTACTGCTGTAACTTGACCATTTCGCTGCATTTTTTATGAGCTGTCATGTGAGTGTTAATGCTTTACTACTGCTCATGGATGCCTATGGTTACTGCTTATGGAGGTCTATAGTTGTTACTTCTTGTTGTTGATTCATAGCACCTTCAGTTTGAGAGCAATGCTGCTCTATTTTATTGATTGAGCTGCTACCCTACTGCATTTGGAATATTTTTGGGGTTCCACACTGTGCTGTTATAAAAAATGTTGAACCTGGGAAAATTGTTGCTCTTGTGAGGAAAGTGATTGTTGATCCTTTGAGAGCAAACTGCTGCTCTCTATTATTGTTGCTTGGTTGCACTTGTTTCTACGTGTTATGCTTCTGGCAGTTGTGGTATCCTTGCTTATTGCTGCACTCAGGACTTTACTGCACTTTTGGGTTACTATGAGCTGTTTTGTTCCCTCTTGGGTAGTACATGATGAAGCCTGCTGCTGATCTTGGTAAATTGTTGTGTCTTTGGGAGGCAGATCATCCCACATCCTTAAGTCTGTTGTTTTTGTCATATTTTTTTAGGATGCTGCTGGTAACTGCTGTTCTTTGATGCATCTTGAGACTCCTTTTGTTGATGCCCTGGTATTGTAAACATTGATGAATAGTTGGTGTGCCCAACTTGCTATTGTGGCATTTTTTAGGCAAAACTTGATACATTTTGGGTGTCCAGTTGAAACACTTTGATGAGAACAAATACTACACAGAAGGTATTGTTTCATAGCAGTTGATTGAGTTGCTATACACAGCTACTGGGTTGTTGTGCTGCACTTGAGATTGCTGCACTTCAGCTGCTACATTCTGAGATATCATACTCAATGAGAAATGTTTCTTGTCATCTGAAAGGATTGGCTGGTGCACATTTAAAAGCTGTCTGATGTATTCATGTGTCCCTTTAAATTATGGCCATGCCTGGTACTGGTTTGTTATTGTCCATTGCTGATAAGTTTGATGGTTAGTTGCTGAGTTGCTGCTCCTTTCTTTTAAAGAGAACTGAATGCTATACTTGATAAAAAATCTCACTGATTGGAATAAGATGCTACACTTGGGCCGATGAAAATGAATTTGAGGCCATGCCACTTCCGGAAAGGTTGTCCCTCGGATTAGGCATTTTGGTTAAAGGGGATGATGATGATATGTACAAATCACAAGGTAGAAATTGACGAGCGTATGGCTATAGACTAGTACGGCTAACAAGCAACTAGTGTTCGTGATTACGAACTAGTATGGCTTACAAGCAAACTAGAATCCGTAACCACGACTTGACTCAATCTCTAGCCTAAATCAATAAGCATAAATCTGAGCCTCCATATTCTAAACTCTCAAATGTTTTGATATGAGTCCGAATAAGATATTTGTTATACTATATTTACAAACGCCACACCATAGGGTGGCGTATCATTTTAACTAACCCTTCTCTCTTCATTGTAGCGAGGTACAAATAAACAAGTTCGCGAAATACTACAAACATGAGGCAAGACTTGGATACTCGGAGCTTTGGACGAGGAAATAGCAAAGAGCGGAATTGCAACTAAAAGGTCCAAGAAGGCGAGAAGATAGGATTAGCTAATCTAACCTTTCTCCACCTTCCCCTTCTCTCCCTCTCTTTATTTATCTTTTGCTATTTTGTATACATGTATATACTTGTAAATGATTTACTTTAAATACGAGTTTGGGAAGAGTTCGAAGGATACTGTTGACCTTCCAAAAATAGTATATAAAAGATTTCAAAACAAAAAATGAAATGCGACTTTTATTTTTTTACAATAATTTGAACACTCTTTTAATCAATTAATCACAATAAAACATACTATGAAACTTGAAGGTCAACCGTATTTTACGGATTCTTAATATCGGGGTGTCTAACACCTTCCCCGGTGAATCACCAGAACCCTTGGCTCAAACTTTGGTTTTAAAGGATTTTTCAAATGTTTTTGAATAAACCCAAAAAGAGGGTAGTCTGGTGTTCTAAACCCTTTCATATTGATTTTCCTAATTTAATTATAAATTTGGTGGCGACTCTAAATAACATTATTCGACTAAGGCCAACATCCCAAATTCTTAGTTTTTATGCTTCTGTGTAAAAGTGAATTGTAACAAATATTACATCCTTTCAGAAATACATCAACATATAATCCACGTACTATTAAGATATCATATCAAAGCATGTGTGATGAATAAGCACAACGATAACAAGTATGGCGACAAGCTCACATAACGACAACGTTTTTGCCCTTGCGGAAACGACCTCGTAGGTGCGGATGTGCGCGCTTTGGCGTACAAGCTAACCGCTAAGGCACAGGCACTTGACACTTCGCCTCAGCGCCAACGCTGAAAGTATTTCGCAGGAGCGGACTTCGTTCGTCCGCTGGCGCGGACACGATTTCACTGTGGCAGACATTGCTTTCTCATCAATTCATCACTTTAATTAATCTTCTTTAAAAACCGTACGAATTACTTTACTCACAAAATCCAAAGGAATAGTCATCGGCGAACGCCCGGACGAGGGATATGACAGAAATCTAGACGAAAGGTTCATAACGATCGAACTGTTTGTTACAAGCTTACTTATTTACTTCTTTATTTATCTCACATATTTATCATCTGTAACCGGACTTGTCAAGGAATTTCCCGGATTGGATATAACTCACCTGTCTTTAAATCCTAAAATACAAATCTCTAATCGAGTTTCTAGTTAAAACCGATTTCACCGGAAAACAATCTTGTTTTCTTAAAATGAGAGTACTTATTACTTCTTTGTAATTTTGTCAGTCCCAACAAGAATGATAAATTTCTTTATTTGATAATAATTTAACTTTAAATTTTACTTTTTACGCTTAACGAGATGATCTATAACCACACAAATATCTTTGGCTTTACGCCACAAAATTCAAAAATCTTCTTTTATTTTTTTAATTTCGTGTCTAGTTAAACTACATCATATAAATTGAAACGGATGGAGTAATTATTATGGACCAAATTTTAAAGGTTATTAAAACACTTATCTTATGAAAAGTTATTACACAGTTTAATCTTTTACCATGACATCCTTATGTTTTTATGATAATGTCAGCTTATTTACCTTACAAAATCACTATCGAAATTATCAAATGAGAAAGTTGCTATTTGCAGAAAAGTCGTTTATTTTGGTGTGGTCTTTTAATTTCTTCCCTTTTTTATATAAAGTTTTATTGGATTAGGAATACAATTCGTGAAAGTAAGAAGGAAAAGGTAAAATACGAGAGTATCTTTAATGAAATCATCACATAAAATGTAAACTATTTTTGAATATATAGTAAGTAGTAATTGAGTATTTCATTTCAACATTTGACTTGTTTAACAGTGGTCCTCAAAGTGTTTCCATAATATCGCTTTCAACTTTTAAAATATAGAAAAGGTTCCAAATAATTCACCTTCAAGCAACTTAATTAGTCGTTAAGTGCAACTTGGATTTTGACAATTTATTACATTAAGCCATTAATTTTGACATGCACTCATTTTGGCAATTAAATGAAGCTAGATACTGATTTTGACATGCAAACATCAAATGTCATAATGAATTTTTTTTCAGTGAATCTAATTATAAATCTAAAGAGGGTAAAAACTTTAGGAAAAGATTTTGTTGGGATGAGACTCATTCTTTTACAGCAAAGAGTAGAAAAATTAGTTATTGATAACGGGTTAATTAATGAAAAAAGTATATATACAAATTATAATTTACCATAATAGAAAATTTATTTCTATTCTAATCTCAAAACCCTATTCTAATAGTATAAGACTCTTATAATTATGGTAAATTGATGCATTTCATAAGAGAATAATAAAGTTACTTATTGAGTTTAACTTATATATACGGAAAGTGCAAAGGAGTTTTACATTATTATACTATTCTTATTGTACTGTAATAGATTATTTACCATGTTTGGCAATTTAGATGCTCATGCTTGCTATAATAGTTACTAATATAATTAGCTTTTAAGTAACTTGAAACTATCAGTGTATTATAAGTTACATTTGTTGTTGCGCATCTTAAGATGCGCTGCCTATTGGAATTGAAAGGCTTCAAGCAAAATTTGTCGCTGTACAAAACTCCTAATTTAGTGCGAGTATGAGTAGGGATTTTTACACTGTACAACGATCCATCAAAATAATAATCAAAAAATATATTTTATATATATAACATATAATATACATCTTCTATACATAACTAATATATAATTTTTGTATATTTAACTTGCGATGGTAATTATTTTGACCGAACGACAAATGTGTTAAAAGCCCTATCAAGTATAGCTAGCCTGCTACGAGGTCAAATGAAACCCATCTATATAGTTTGACCCAAATTGAATTGGGCCTTAATTACTTCATATTTAAGGGTGGCTTATACAAATGTAGCCTTTAAACCCTGATCCCTAAACTCTATTTAATCTCATTTCATCTCTGACAATGTTATTTTTGCATATAAGCTCATTTGGACTGGAATTAAGAAAACAATTAGTACAAAATCAGCATATGAGATGATTGGTGATGATGACACTACTCCAAATAATAGGAAATGGACTGAAGGAATGATGAAATTTAATACTGATGAGAGTATCACGACGCACCGTTGAAAAGCTGCTTTTGGAGGGATCTTTAGGATGACCAAGGAAAGTCGATATTAGTATTAGAATATTATGGAATAATATTATGATTATGTATTAATGTAGTATCATGTTCCCTAGAATTCTTACCATTAGGGTATAGAAGTAAGATGAAACCTCTCACTTTAGAATTGTAGAGCATCAAATAAGGTTTCATATTAGCCAAATAAAGGGAATATAGTGATTTAGAAGTGGAAATTGATTGATTACTTGCTATCAAGCTTATCAAGGAGGACATACAATATCATCCTATTCAAATTATTATTGAAGATTGAAAATATTTGTTGGAAGTGAACAAAACCACTATTACATACATTTAGAGGGAGGCAAATCAATGTTCATATTTTCTGACGAACGAAGGAGACAAACATGCAAGAACTTTGCTAATCTGTGAAGTTGAGCCCAAGGAGATAGAGATTATTCTCTTGGCTGATTAAGCCATGCATGTAGCTTATGAAAGACTTTTAAAGTTTGTTTAACATTTTTCAATATTAAAAAAATCAACACAGTGAAAGCCCCTTGGCCATTTGTGTTTCTGAAAAATACTTGCAGTCAAATGATCTTGATCACTTTGACTTCTAGATACACTTACAATGTATGTAAGTAATTATTTTTTATATCAAGTCACGCGAAAAATAATTACAAATTACTATCAACAAAATATAGGATTAATAACATGTAAAGTAAGACAAGATACCTATTGCAATAGATTAAAATATATTGATCATGTAAGAAAAATTATTTTGTCTCAAGTCCAATGACCTTAATCAGTCACTAAAACAATTGTATAATAAGAAAAACAACACAACTAGCATTGCAAGCCCCCATGCATTTCCTTCTGCCTTGAAAAACATCGCTTGGCAAACCAAAAAGATCAAAACAAGAAGCAACCATCCCCGTCCTCCAAACTCATCTTCATATCCATAAACACGACTCTGGCGATAATTGTTCTCTTGGAACAAAGGTAAACAAAAACTTGCTAAATATAATATTATGACTGATACAAGAGGGACAATAAGGATTTTTGAAAATATGTAAGACAATAATATGAAAGAAAGAGGCAGTATGATTGATTGAGTTGTATTGTAAACTAAAAAGATAGCTAGAAGAGGGATGGCAAGGAAAAAAGTGAAGTTTATGTTCTCTGCTAGTGAAACAGTGTTCATTATAAGGCACTGGCCATAAAGGAGTAATACTAATGTGAGTACAAGGAGAAGAGGGATCAATGGAGAAGGCCCTTTGGCCATATATACAAATTAAGAAAGAAAAGAGGCTGATTTTGACAATGTTGACTTTCTCTAATGAATTGAAATTTACTTGAGTTAATTCAAGAAAATGGAACAAATTAAGAGTTTAAGTTATATACAGGTCACCAAACTCTCGGAAAAAGTGGAACTTATAATCTTGAAAATAAAAAAAGTACCTACTAAAACAGAAAAAAATGACCTAATGTATAACAATATTTTATATTCTCGACGGATATTAGTTAAACTCGTAAATTAATAGGATTTGTGAGAATGGTGGTGAAGAATGAGGTTATGTTTAATCTAAAGAGAAAGATTTCTCGAGGAATAGATGAACTTTAGGATAATAAATAGAAAATTTTAGGCCTCTTTTCAGCTGAATATGCAACAAGTTCTGCATCTCTATTTGGATTTAATGTTTCAAATGGCTCAGAACAGAAGGGAATTAATGCATCTTTAAATAAAGTGGCCGGATAACTTTGCTTCTAATGAAAAAAAAATGATTTACCAAAGAATTATATATTTGCTTTTAAGGGTTCTAATAATGAGTAATATCTTTCATTTTCACATATATGTAGTAGTTCATCGGCCTTGTCTGTTTTACATTTTAAGTTTGTAATGATGATGAAATCTTCGCTTCAAGGAGAGTTAATTAACAAATACTTTGAGCAAGAAGAGTTAATTAAGAAATACTTGAGATTTAAATGCTTCCACAATATCCCTGATGCATTATCATTGCTCTGCTTAATAAGTTTTTGTTCAATTGATCTCTTTTTTAACTTGTGTACTTAACGATCTTGATATTTACTTTTTTCTTACAGTATGGACAATTTAGTCTATAATAGACTGTTTAGGAGGTATGGGACTTGGACGACGAAAGAGGGCTAGAGCGTGTGTCAGGATCAGATACGGAGGGACAGAGAGAATGCTTCCCGATCACTCTCTCAGAGAGAGAGCGCGCTATTGTACAAGGAAGTTTACACACTAGACCTTTGATTCGCATAAAGTAATTAGGGAAAGTCGATTGCTTTGCCTTGCACTACCCTTCCAAGACATTACATAACCAAAGGCATACCAGGGCCTACCAAGCACATCTTTCTTGAAGAAACAATATTGGTTCCTTCCGGGGGAGGCTCAATAGTATTGGAGACATAAAGAGAAATATCTATAAGAGGCATAAAAAATGAAAACTTGATTTTATAATATTACAAAACAATTGAATGAATTACACGTTTGCAAACTTTGTTTGTTTGCATCACAACTGAAAGAAGAGCTAGAAGCCAGGACACTTTCAATTTATGTGAGAAAAATAATTGATAAGCTAGATTTTTAGATAGAGTTAAGTGAGTAATTAGTGAATAGCGAAAAAGAATTCAGTTAAAAGGTAAAATAAAATTGGCAAAAATATTAATTAGGTTATACTACTATTTAGTGACAACAACATACCCAATATAATCTATAATCTCACAAGTGGAGTTTAAAAAAAATGGAGTGTACGCAAATTTTATCCCTAATTTGGAAGCTACAGAGGGTATACTATTTAGAAAGAGAAAAAAATTAAATCATTAAACAGTAATATAAAAATAAATAAATAAATTTATCAATGATAAGAAATATATAATTATATAAATTGTATGATATATATAGATAAATATTACTAATTATTTTGGATGCCCCAAATTCTTGGGGCCGACTTGCTTTAGGGTCTGGCCGCCTGATTCTTTTTGGTTCAATCCTTTATTTATTGGGAAAACAACGTAAACTACCTATAAAGTGCAAATTATTCTCCCACATATATTAATTACGTACTTACCTATGCATCTAAGCAAATTACCCGAGTGCCCTTTTTGCTTCACACTAAGAGAAGGGCCGACAAGCTCTTTTGTTTGGCAGTTCCCAATAATTATTGCTTTCAATTATCTTATGTTTGAAATGAGAGTCAATTTCTTTAATATATTTTTTTTCTTTCTTCAATTTCCGTCTTTTCCTAATTTTGTTTTTCTCCTATCTTTCTTTTTTTTTTAATCTAAAAAAATTAGCTAATATTATTAGACTAATAAAAATATAAGAAAATTATATAATTAGATTATAACAAGAAATAATTTAGTAAAATACTAATGTCACTAGCTTGTTTATTTAAATCTATATTAATGGAAAATATATTCTTATAGTAATATCCGACAGGTCAGATATTGTTTTGAAATGGAGTCTTGGAGTAACTGGTAAAATTGTATGCATGTGACAAGGATAGACAAAAATGCAAGTAATGCTGGCGTACAACAGACCCTTGTGGTCCGGCTCTTTATCGATTCCCGTGCATAGCGGGAACTTAGTGCACCGGACTACTCCTTTTTAATAATATTTTTCTTTTGAAGGAATCAGCCCTGCGTGATACCATGTAGGTATCATAGTAACTACAACTGTATATTTTAACTGCTATTGATTTGATATATTATATGCTAGAATAAATTATATTTTGAGATATAGAGAAAAATAAAAAAATAAAAAAATAATATATCAGTTATCCTTTCTATTTACATAAATAATAAAAATAAAGAAGCTAAAAGGTTTTGATTATGAAGAAAAAAATTAAATAAAGAAATTTGAAAGAACAAATGAAATTAAAAAGGAGAAAAAAGTAAATGAAAATCAGCAAAAATTTAAAAAGAAGAATAAATAAAAATAACAAAAAAGGTGAATGAAATTAGATTATAAAGATAAAAAAATTAACGAAATTAGAAAAAGAACAAGAAAAAGGAAATTAAAAAAAAAGGAGCTAGAATTTAATATGAAATCAAATTTTGATAAAAAAAATAAAAAATAGTATGATTTGGAAAAAAAATAAATGAACAAAAAAGGAGAAAAAAAGAAAAAAAAAAAAGAAAAGAAGTAGAAAAATTAAAAAGAAAAGAAAAAAAATTACCTATAAAAGCTACCATGGTAGAAAGGGTATGTTGGAATCGTCGATGAAAATGAGGAAAGTCCATCGGAGAAGATGAGACCTCGATCCACAAAATAATTTTAGCTTTCGGCTTGGACAGACAAATGAATTAAAATGGTCTTTGGGCCTATGCAAACAAAAGAGGAAAGTTGGGCCTTTACTTGATTTGAGCCCAAACGACCACGTGCTACTCTTATTCCAAAAGGTGGAATCTCCCACCCCAGGAGGCCCCACACCCCGGTCCGACAGGTCTGTGAAGGAGGTAAATCATGGTGACTCAATTGATTTCAAAGGTTAGACCACGTGCTACTCTCCTCCGGAAAATTTCTTTAAGATTCCACCTTGCAAATATTTATTCTTTTATTTTCTAATTTGGCAAATGTAATTATTAGATAGTTGATGGAAACAAATTAAAATAGGACACTTGTACAGTCTGTTTTAGGATAGATTATTCCTTTGTTAAGCTATTTATACGCACACTGTGCAAAGAAACACACACACAAAATTATCTCATTTGCATTCTTCAATTTTAGTTTTGCTTTGCTTTGCTTTGCTTTTTACCCTTTGATGGTATCAGAGTAAAGCCTTTAATTTGTTTGCTTTAATCGTATTTTCTCATTCAAGTTTTCTGTTACAATGGTGGAAACTGTAGAAGAAGCTCTGCAGATACAACTCCTAAAGAACTCATTAATCCTTTCTTCATGAACACTCTTCGTCAATACTGTTTTTTATGGCAAGAGTTTTGGGGGTTGGAAAAGGGCCATGTGGATAGCCTTGACTGCAAAACAAGGTTGATTTTGCTGAATGTTCAACTATTGAATCTGTAATTGGTTCAGATCTTTGCAGTGCTTGGAGTAGATCTAACAATATGGTCATTTCTTAATTGTTAAAATCTCTATCTAGAGATATTTCTGAAAGTGTCTTATATTATGCTACTGCTAAGAAAACCCATGTGTGCAAGAAATATTCGATCGCATAGAGTGTACGAATGAGTTGATTAACAATTCACAAGCCTACGCCCCATAGAAATTGTCTACGTGAAACTGTCCTTTGGCCCATAGGTCCTGACACAAGGTTAGAATTCTAGCCCTTCCAGAGCGGTATCTCACTGATGGCTCGGGCCCCCGGAAGGAGGCCCAAAAGAGAATTTTAGTAAATAACCAAATATGATACTCGGGCTAAGGGTCAAGTTGGTAATTTTTCTTATATCTCCCCCTCCTGGAGCCCAGGTATCATATACGCCCCAAAATAAAGAGCCTTGAATACTAGAAGAAAAACACTTATACTTAACAAGATTAAGCGAATACCTAAAATTGTGGTCATCTTATTTCGATCTTTCCGGACGTAACCAAAGAAGGGAAAAGATTCTTCAAGTGTCTCAGGTCCTTAAATAACCGGAGTGCCTTGTGATAATCGAAATCTAACACGAATATACTATCCATTTATATAAAGCTTACACATAATACAACGACTTAGTCCTTAAATAAATCAAGACTTCCAAAACCAATCCTGGGCCCACATCATCAAGACCCAAACTTTATTACTCAAAAAGCATAAATACACACTAAGTAATTATATCTTAAGTTAATTAGAAACCTAAGCTTATTTGGACCTTCAATTGAACAATATAAGAAAAGCTCCAAATCATAAACCCTAGAATTTCTCCCAGTTCAAAAAGGGTTTCTATAATCAAATTAAAGGCTACAACATGATCATCTAACATATTACATCACTAATTCACAATATAAAGTAAACTAATCTATAAAACTCCCTTAAATCAAAGGTTCAACCTCTCTTAATCTCATATGAAAACTACAACTTATCTTCCCCAATTCACATACCCACTATAACACCATTAAAGACTTTAAATCATGAAATCTAATCACAAAGGGTAGAAACTATACCTCAAATGAGGAATTTACTCTCAACCTTCATAAATTCCCTTATGGCAGCTCTAGAACCGAGCTGAGGAATATTTTGGGGAAGTGATTTGTCCTAGGGAATTAAACAGGTTTCCTGATTCAGCGATCCCGCCCCAGCAGAATCAACTTCGCTGGCACGGTCTCGCTCCCGCAGAAAAAGAGCTCGCTGAGGCGATGTCACTTGACACCTTGCCTCAGCGCAGAAGCAAACAAAATCCTGCAGAGGCGCACTCGCCTCCGCGAGAAAATCCTCCGTCGAGGCGGACCCTTACCAGACAACCAATCCCCGATTCTGCGAGCCAACCTCCGTAGAGGGGGACCCAGGAGTGGACAGCCTACCCGCCGGGGCGGACACCATATACCAGCAACTAAGGATTTCACTCAAACTTTCACCAAACACCCGAAACACTCTCGAGACCCCCCCAGAAACAAATCAGGCATGCTCCCCCCAAGGTAAACAGTGCTACGAACTCGCTCGCATCCTCGGATTTCCCATATAACCGAGCTAAGATATACTCTTCTAAAGAATTGCCCAAAATAACCGAGTATTCACATATTACAAGTAAGGCCATAAAATACATGTGATTATCTCGGGAAGCAAACCAATGACTCGACTCAGTCATAAATGACCCGTCGGAACTACCGGAAGCGACAGAACCCGGAAACGAACCCACATACTCAAAAGTCAACCTAGAGTCAAACTATCCAACTCAAAGATTCTTATTTTGAATATTTCATCTGAAACTCATATAAATGGACCTTGGGATCTGTATCACCTATCCCCGCGCATCACAAACCCCATATAGAGTCTACGGAAAGGGCAAAAGAGGTAAATAAAGGTCTTTAAATAAAAATGACCGGATGAGTTGTTACATTTACCCTTTCGAGGTAAATAGTTTTGGGTTATAAAAGTAAAGGAGGCATAAAGGGATAATTATTTTGTGTGAAGTGGACATTGATATTCTTTCCCCTTATTTATTTAGATGTTGAGGTAAGACAAGCCCAAAAAAGTGTAAGATTACTTTCAGCTCCATCTCAGCTAACATCTTGCTCTCGAGAGTGTGAGGTCTCAGAGCAAACTATGTATTCATTCTTGTAGTGCCCCAACTCAAGGGAGAGCATTTACTGTAGTAATGAGCATTATTAAGTAAATTTATACACCAATTCATCATTATTTCTTCTTCTTCATGCTCTAACACAAAAAAACTATGCTGATTGCTTACCAATATTCTCTTTTCTTATTTCTCTACTGACATACTTGGGTACTTTAGATATGGGCTAATTGGGCTTTAAGAAATTCGTGAGCTAGCCTTCCCATATAGAAATTTCAAGAGACCTGACAACGGAGATCTTGTTGGTCAAGCTTTTGAGAAGTCAAAATTATTTTTTTTAAATCTTTATTTAAAAGATGAGATGGTACTTGATCAAACAAGTTTTTAGGAAAAATAAGTATTTTGAGTGCGTAGTAGAATAAGCTGTTTTTTTTTCCGATTTGGTTCGGTTTATCATTTATTGTGGTTTATCGATTTTCTTTGTACAACCCTACGTAGTAGCATAAGCTGTTTTTCAGAAGTTATAGATTTTTCTTTGGAATCACTTTTGGAACATCAATTTTTTTTCTGATTTGGTTCGATTTATCGATTTGGTATGGTTTATCAGTTTTCTTTGTATAGCCCTATATAGTAGCATAAGTTGCTTTTTAGAAGTTATAGCTTTTTTAAGCACTTTTGGAACATCGGTCAAACACAAATAAGAAGTACTACTCTAATTAATATTGGTAAAAGTGGTGTTCAAATTGATTAACCAGACATAAACCGCTATACTTGAAAAATACTTCTGACAAAAATCACTATTCAAAATAAGCAGATTTTGAAAGTTATACCAAGGAGAATACTAGAGTGTATTTTCAAAAAATCTTCCTCATAATCGTCTATATTCTCAAAGTTGAAGTGTAAATCATGATAATCGTCATATTTTCTCATTTCAATAAAATGTAGAAGTACAATTATAGAATTAAGCGATGGTAAAAGTATATTTTCATACCCATACTCTTGAGAAATCTCGAGAGGCGGTTTCTTTGAAACCCGGAGAGTGATAATATAGAGCGAGAAATTCTATTAAAGTGGATTTTAAAAAAGAATACAAGAATGCCGGACAAATATGTAAAAAAAAAAATCTTTACCTTATTTCAAGGATATGATTTTTTTACCATGGGAATTTAAATGAACCCAGTCGTTACATATGGGACTACGACTTGCTTAGTGCAAGGCTGCTTGTCGTGATTGGTTGGACACTCTCTTCGTCTAAGGTCTTAGCCTGATCACTCTATGTTGCTTTCCCAGCAAGTCTATTGAATGGGGTACGAACTCCACCCTTAATGCCCAGGGCCGTAGTTAAAAAGAGGCAAAGGTGTTCAATAATATCCTTCACCAAAAAATTATATAGCACAAACTGGACAAAAATGAACTTTTTTTGTTATGTATAAACCGGTGAATGTCCCTGACATAAGGAAAGATTCTAATATAGTTAGAAAAAGATTAAAAAATTTGCATTAGGTCACATGTCCAAATTTCAAGTGAATTTTTTTATATAAATTTCTGGCTCCGCCACTATTAATATCTAATCAATATTACAAATGGTAATTACAACATGAAACGTATCTGTTGTATAATTGGAAGTTACATCAAAATTGTAGTTCTTGAAATCCGTATAAACAATTACGTTCAGTTCCTCATTGAGGGATTCAGTCCTATTGGGCTGATTGTGGTTATTCAGGAAATGACGCGTGGTTTCCTCAAAAGTGTTCGGTCTTAAATTTTTGTTCTCATTTGATAAAATATTTAAAAAATAATATTTACTTGAAAAAAATCGCTGGGAATTTAAGCATAAGTTCTAGCTTTTGCCGTAGAACTTATGGTCAATTGGACAGGTTCATTGTCTTGAAATATTTTGAATTTCTGCCTTATTGGTAAAAGTAATTTATGTCCACAACTTATACCCGATGGACAACAAAAAGCTGTCGTTATTGCCCATCAGGCATAAATTTTAACTTTTGCCTATAAGACAGAACTTGTGGTCAGTTGATACGTTCACCGTATTGAAATATTTTAAACTAGTCAAAATTAATTTATGTCCACAATTTCTGAAGCGGAAGCTTTTTTCCAAAATTTTGTTAAGCGGCAACAAAAAAACTCAAAACCACCCCTAATGAAGGCCATTTGTGAACTTAAGTGTCATGGGAGACTTCAAGTGGGCTTACAGCTATTAAACGTCAAGTTAA
The DNA here is from genome assembly GCA_029783415.1 of Anisodus acutangulus. Lineage (NCBI taxonomy): Eukaryota > Viridiplantae > Streptophyta > Magnoliopsida > Solanales > Solanaceae > Anisodus > Anisodus acutangulus. The sequence continues at coordinate 8,012,500 of CM056505.1, read as the reverse complement.
GGTTTCTAACTCACGATGGGTTTATTATTCACAAAGTTGGGCAATAATGGACCTTACAATAGTTGAAGTAAATGAATATAAACTATGAAATGTATATCGGATCACAAACCTCTTTGCTACAAGGAAATATTTGAAGGAGGATGTTTAAAATTTTCAACATTTTTTTATTTGAGACGGAATTTATTTTGTTTTTTCTTTTCTTTGCAGCATGCTTTAGATCGATATTAACTATTCTTCTTCATTTACCAAGAATATTTAGATGAGATTGTAGATGTTAGTACACTATTAAAAATAGAGGTTTTTTCCACTGATAATCAATGGGAAATTCGTGCTATAAAATATGATTTTTCGTCTAATTTCTACCGAACCAACTCACTGGAAAAACGCATTGTGGAAAATAGATTCTTATTAAAACGCTGAGAAACTTTCTAGTTTTTCATAAATGCTACTATTTTTTCTTTTCTCACTGATTCAATCAAAATATGTGTGGGAATAACCACTAAATATCTTTCCGTGAGAAATTTCAATTGAAAAATAGTGATGTTTTAATAGTTGTATGTTTTTATGTCTCTGGTCCAACACACACTTAAACAATAAAAAAGATGTTTTTTAACAAAAATAATTTTATAAACTGTAAAATACAGTAATGTGCTATAATATATTAGACAGACCCAAAAGAGTGAATAGATCGGAATCCCTTATCCATTTTAAGAAATGGCCATATAGGAAGAAAATGCCTTGTCCAAAATTTAGTAAAATGGTTTCTCAATTATTGAGTCTTTAATTGAATAAAATAGAAGTTCAAAAGAAGCCAAACAAACTTTAGAAACCTTCTCACTTTTCATGTGACTTAAAAATTCATGAAGTCAAATGTAAAAGAAAACAACAATTATTAGGAAGTGAAGCCAAATATATAATAAAAAGGAAGAAAAACTTAGATATATTAGTACTACATTCATACGGATAAGATATAATACAATGCTTCCAAATTTCTGTGGTCCAATAAAACTTGGTATGCTGTCTCTAGGTATATGTCATACTGTTGAACATATCCACTTTCCGTTTTTTCTTTTATATCATCACTAATAATGGAACATTATACAGAGTGCCTAAAGAGTAGTGTTTTGAATTGGTAATCTAGTTTTACCTATGTTTTCTTGAAGCTAATATATCACATTTCACGTAGTTATCATGGAGAAAGCAAGACTGAATAAGGTAACTCATAAATGTGATCAAGATGTCACTAAAATTTTAAACCTATAAATTGTGATTTAAATTGTAATCTCCTAACCATCAAGTCATTTTCATTTTAACTTTTTGAAATTTGAAATTTATTGGCCCAACTAATTAAGATTCGCACCATTATATAAGCCACTTAAAAGAGAAGTGAATCTACTTGTTCTTTGAAAATAAACTAATATATCGTTCCTTCGGGAAAAACAAATGATGCCTATCAAGACTTGATTGTTTGATGAACAAATAGGTATAGGTCAATGTCATATAATGTACGTTTGAGGGACCATTACACTTCTATCCTTGGTGTGTTTTGATACCACAGAGGGTGTGATGGATGGTTAGAGTCTCTCCAATCTTAACTAAAGGTAGACCTAGAATTCGAGTTTTGGGAAATGAAGACTTTAGTAGGAAGCACTTTAACTTCATACGGAGCGTGTGCGACATGAATTCGAATTAATCGGATCGGTAGATTTTAAACCGGATGATTACAAAAAAAAAGTGTATCTTAATACTACGTATAGAAAATGACAAGGCTGGATTGAATTAGTACAGATTATTAGAACTGCTGTTTTATTTGGTTTTGCTTGAGTAGGAGAAGATAGCCATCTAAATTGAATTGATTAATACGAAAGGTCAACTTGCATAACCTAATTTAATGTACAATTCTTGTTTGTGTTGAATACAAATTTTATTTTTGGGAAAACTACACTAACTATCCATTGAAGTCAAACTATTTACCCGTGTATGTCTTCATTTAAATTAATTACACCCAATACTAAGAATGACAACGGATCGAATCTGGACCGGATCCTGCTAGATTCATATCCAGATTCATTTTTTAAAGCTTGATCCAGATCCATCGGATTCATAAAAATCAGATCCAAATCTGGATTCATTCAATCAACCTACATTTTGGCTTGAATAATATTCTCACATGTTGAAACTTTTATGACAAAATGAAATGCAATCTGATTGAAAAAAATGATTGAGTTCATTCAATCAACCTACACAAACATGACATTATTCTTCCAAAATACTGAACAAAGTTTTAGTATCACAAGAAAATAAAGACGATTGACTTCATTAGTGATGTTGAATAGGTTGCAACTTTGAGCTAAATTTTGGAGGCTTTAGTGATGCTCCACTTGTAGTTCTACTGATTGATTTCATTAAACAATATAAAACAATGTCAGTCATATATCAGAAGTCCCAATTTTTTTTTGTTGATCAAACAAACGAGAGAAATATACTTAAAGCTTACAGCTAGCAGATTTAAGAAAGAAAAATTTAAAGAAGAGTGATATTTTTTTCTTTTTATAGAAATGAAAATATGGAAAACTGCATAGAGCGTATATGTAAAAGAATTGAAACTTCAAAGATAAATTACATGGTTGTGTGACTTGTGCCTTATCCTGGTTCAACCCTTTATCCAATACATAAATTATGAAAAAAAATTAAGAAAATACTTATAAAATTACATTATATGTTATGAATATATTTAATAAAAAATGGATCAACGGATCGAATCTGGACCGGGTACGGATCTCAAATACAAAATCCAGATCCAAATCCGATCCGTCAGAAACGGATCCGGATCCTTCAAATCCAAATTTTAAAGATCTATATTCTATAAAACGAATCTGGATTCATCAGATCCAGACTGAATTCAAAATCCACTGTAATCTCTACCCAATACCTATTCGGCCGAAACAAATTATCTGAGATACCCCTCTTCTAATTTTCCGCATACACTGTCTATTTGACTCCTCATTCCTTTAGTTTTTGAGTTAATGCAATCTACCAAACTTTTTAGTCTTTATCCTTTAGCTTTTATTCTTTTTGTCATTTTTCTTATTTTGTCTTTTGTTTCCTTTTTTTCTTTTAAAGATTAAAGTAAATATAAAATTTAAAATATTAGCTAATTTTGTTTACATTTAGCTAATTAATTTAGACAAATAAAAATATTTAAAAAATTAAAATAATTAGATACAACAAAAACTAATTAATAAAAATACTAAGGTCACTAACTTATTTATTAAAATATATTTTATATTTGAGTAGTGTTTTAAATATGCATTTTTGGTGACTAGTGCTTTCTTTTCCCTTCTTTTTTGTTTCTGTTTTTTGTTTTTGTTTTAAATATAAAAATAAATATAGTAGCTAATCATTATTTGACTAATAAAACTAAAAAATATATAAATAAAATCATCTATGTTATGTCTCATATCATGTGCGTCATTCATGCATGATAACTTGTTAGTAAGTGATATATACCGTGTGGATATCATAAATGATTGAGTTGTGCTTTTTCTTGATGGAATGAATCAGTCCTTTATGATACCATCTGCGTAGATTTATATACCATTATGGTATCATGAATGACTCTTTTTGAATAACTGGAGCAGTCCTTCATTATACCATCATGGTATATGCAGTCCTTCATGATATCATCTTAGTATATGATAAATAGCATGATGGTATCACGTAAGACTGCTGACACATGTGAAGAAGTCCTTCACGATACCATCTCAGTATATTTTTATACCATGATAGTATCATAGAGGACTGGGGACTTTTATTCAAGGGCTTCAGCATAAGAATCCAAATCGATTTTAACCGGGACAAACAAAAAATGAGGAAAGACCGCTCAATAAATGAAATTGCCAAAAGATTTTTCTTTGAACTGTTTGAAAGTTATCCAACTTGAGTTATGAGAGTACGGATGGTTTCTTTTTCATTTTAAGAACGAAAGAAGAAGAAAAAGACTTACATCTTTAATTGATTTGATCATTTTATGGACCGAGTTGTCATTGTTGACACCCAATTTTGTCCCGTCTTTTCCAATTTATTTGCGATTTTAAATATTTTTAACACCTTAAACAATTTTAATCTATATACATACATGCGTATATATATACATATATGTGTATATATCTTATTATTATTATTATTCGCATTTTTTACTATCACTTGCATCTTTATCATAATCATAAGTTTTATCCGAAAATTCTATGTTATTTTATTCTCGCAAAATTGCATCGCATTTCCATTTTTTATCAAGCATTAAACATTTCGCAAATATTATATTTTTTATTATTATCACATCGTTATGTTATTTTAAATAATTCACATCTTTTACAAAATAAAAATAATATCTTTTAATATTAAACCCCTTTTATATTTTTCAATTCCTAACCCATTTCATTTTCCCAACCCAATACAAATTCTACCCAAACAAAATTCACAACCCACAAAACAAAAATCCCAAAACCCAACACCCCTTTGTTACCAAGCCCAATCGGCCGACCCACCCGAAACCCCCCTAAACCAGACAAGCCCACCACTTCCCCAACCCACACCCGACCGACCTGACCCATCACCCGACCCATTCCCCTACCCCTTTTAATTCCCAAAACCCAAAACAAAAAAACCCCAAAATCAAAAACCTAAACCCTACCCCCTAAATCGACGCCGCACCCTACACCCCTACACCCCTACCCCCTACGCCGCCGCACCCTACACCTGACACCACCACTTGCCAACACCGTCGCCTGACACCACCAACCCATCACCTCTCACCGCGACCCATACCCCTAAAAATCCGTTCCAAAATCATTGTTTTTGGGCCCTTTATTTTGAATTTAAGCTCAGTTTTAGGGGGAAAATGGAGCTATAAAAACCCCTTGTGTTCTTCAAAGAAAAGGGGGAGAAAAGAAAGAAAACCTAAAGATTTTCGGAGGTCCGATTGGGATATAAAAGATTTTTGGTTGTGTTCTTGATTTCAAACATTTTTTCTCCCTTATTGTTCAAGAATTAAGTCCGAAAAGGTTTGTTCTCCACTATTTTGCATCTCCGATTCGGGTACGTGACCCGACCCGGGTCGGGTATTATTCCAGAATTCTTGCATTTCATATTTTTGTATGTTGGTTATCTGAAATTGGCAAAATATTCGATTTCGGATTGCATTTCTGACCCGGGTCGGGTCGACCCGATTCGGGTATTATTTCCAGAATTCTTGCATTTCATATTTTTGTATGTTGGTTATCTGAAATTGGCGAAAATATCTGATTCGGGTCGGGTCGCTGACCCGGGTCGGGTCGATCCGGTTTTGGTATATTTCCATATTATGGCATTTTTTCATATCTGTTGTTGGTTATCTAAAAATCTGAATTTCTGATTTCATTCGGGTCACCATTCACTATTCCGGGTCTGTTTTTTTTTTAGAATTAACTCACTGTTCACTCGGGTCTGTTTTCAGAATTAACTCACTATTTCATCTGCCTTTATTTTCTTTCGTTTCTCTATTTTTCTGTTCACTGGGTTAAACATCCGGGCAACGGATATTTACTGTTTTACTATTTTTTACTAAACATCCCGTCTTCTCGGGAATTGCCTTACTGTTCACTGTTCACTGCTTCCTGCTTTAATTTAATTTCGCTGATTTGAACACGATACTACACTGGCCGATGAAAAATATCCGTCGATTTTTAGGCCTCCACAGTCGTAAAGACGGAAATATAACTTCTGGGCAAGGATGAGGCTTAAACCTTTATTTCATCCGAGATCAACATGTTTAGTAGGCGAGGTGACTAAAATAACCAACAAGTTATATATTCGCAGCCACGACGTGATTATAGTGATCTTTCCTTTTCATCCGAGAGACCAACATGTTTAGTAAGCGAGGCAATCAAAATAACCACCGAGTCATATGTTTGTAGCCACGACGTGATTGGAATGTTCTTTTCAAAATTTAAGTCTGAGCCCTCCGTGATCAAAACATTCACTGTTTTGAATACGGATATGAAGTTATTTGTATTTAACTGTTTCTAACCGTTTGTTCTTGACAGCTTGCAGGGATTAAAGTAAATAAAGGCAGATTATTCCTCGGTGTTTATTTATTTTATTTCTTTCTTTAATTCAGCTTTTATCCCGCTTTGTATTGTAATATTATTTATCGCACTTATGTAACTATTGAAATGCTTAGAATAGGCAAACTTAGGATTAATTCATAGGGTAGTTTAAGATTTGATACTCATCGCTAGCTTATTTATTTGTAGGCTCGATTAAATTCAAACTTAGAAACCCTCCGCTAGTTATTTATTTTAGGCTCGTCACGCGTATTCAAGATTTTCAAAATAACTTTTGTCATCTTTTATTTGCTTTATTAATCATTCCGAATAAGTTTATCTTTTGTCAATTTACAATTCAATGATTTCCAAAATTTTACTTCTTTGGCATTATAAATAATTTATTGCATATTTTCCAAAACTTTACATGTATCTTTCTTTTTATGTCATTCGAATGCATACATGTACAAAATGCATCTCTTTCATTAATTATTTGCAAACATCTTTAACTTCATACTTCAAACATGCATTTTTTCTAGTAATAATTAACCTGAGTTTGATCGGATAACCGCAAGTTAGCGGATCTTAAAGGATGCCTAACCCCTTCCTTTTAGGATAATAAAGAACCCTTACCTAGAATCTCACTAGTTTCGCAGACCTTAAAATTGGGGTTACATTGCAGCATTTAGTTTATTATTTAGGTGTCCTAATTCACCGTAAAAATAATTAGGTGGCGACTCCTCAACCCTTTTACCCAGGAATCACCGAACACGTCTGTGCTCCGCTCTTTGACCCGAGCGGGTCGAAAATGGGGCGCGACAGCATGGCGACTCCACTGGGGATATTCAGGTTCTTAACCATAACAAGTTCAGGTTAATCATTATTTTGCTTTATATTGCTCCTTATTTGATCTATTGTTTTTAATTATTTTCTGTTGAAATTTTGTATGCACAACAGTCCTACATGATACAATCTCAATATATTTTTATACCATGATGGTATCATGGAGGACTGGAGACTTTTATTCGACTTCAACAATCCTTCATGATACCATTATGGTATATACCATCTTAGTATATTTTTATACCATGATGATATCATGGAGGACTGTTGAAGAGTATGTCATGATACCATTTCAGTATACGGTATATACCATGTGAAAGTATATTTATGTCCTAGAGACAATCTGTATTAGGATAAATGTACTTTATACACCTTCGTATTATTATTAATGTAGATTAATAATTTGGCATTTGCAATTATTGAATTATTATTTGATTGTTTGTAATTATTCGTTAATGTGCATCCCTTGAGCTTACGTTGTCATTAATAGAGTGAGTTATTCATGATAGAGTGTAACTCTTAAAATAGCCTCGACTAATGATCATCGAGAATGCGATATCGATGATATGTGATAAGTCGACATGTGGTCTGCATCACATCCTTAGAAGATGTAGTATGTCTCACCTGCTACGAGTAATGGCTACTCGTGATGGACACATGGATATTGTGGAAGTATTGGTATACCCTGCTGATATACTGTTTGTTATACTTGTGTAAAGTATGATCAGCTTGTGGGAGATAGAAGTCCTTAGACTTGAGGTCAATACGGGAGGTCTGCAAGTTTCACATCTAAGTAATACCCGATCCGATAGTTTACGATATAGATAGATAGATATTTCTAAAGAACATTCTAAGAAAAGCTATTAATAGATATCAGTAATTGTCCGGTCGTACCCAAACAATCCCTGTTAAACATAAAATTGGATTAAAATGAGGTTTTTTTGAAATCCTACATGTCTTGAACAAATGTTGACCTTTTGATATCAGCCTAACTTATCTTATACGCTAACTCGAGGAAGTCATTCCAATCTAACTCGAACTAAGCCAAAGTGCATTATCCGGCTTATTGCAAGGTGCACGGGTAAGAACGGATGATGGTCGATATGGGCGTTATTGATAATGGTGGGTGATAATAAAGGACATGTGATTTGATCCCTAAATTGGATTTAGGGGTCGAACGATTTTGAATAATCAACACAAAAACGTTTGTCAAGACATCGGTGTCGCGACGCTTGCTAAGGTTTCAAGGTGGCACCGTGGCTCCATGGTGGAGCGTCGCGGCCCTAATGCTACATTTTTTTTAGTTCCGGACTTTTTGGACATTAGGCGTCGCAGCCCCATGGTGGAGCACCGCGGCCCTAATGCAAGTCGAATGTTTCTGCATTGCAAGCGCCGCGGCCCCATGGTGGACCGTCGCGACTCTAATGCATTGCAGAAGCAGAAATTCGGTTTCTGCCTCACTGGCGCTGCGACCCTAATGATTAGCGCCGCGGCCCCGACGGTCAATTTTTTTTTTATTCTGAATGTTTAACCCATGATTATTATTATATAATATATTTGATAAGTATAGTGTTTATGTGTTAAATGTCAAATTATTTATCATTTAAATTACTATAATAACATCTGCTATAACTGTCTAGGCAGGCGACGTCCAGTATTTGATTAAACCATCTTATATCATTCATATTGGGTTGACGGTTCCCAAACTATATGTGTCATTAGTTTTGCATGATATTAAGATGTCATATTGGATATTACGTAAAATTATTGATCTTGGTTAAAATCCCGAATTAAAATGTTCCCTAAAATTTTAATACAAGTCTCATTTGAAATGAACGCGCCGTCCGTTATAATTGATTGTAGTGCAAAATCTTTTTCGGCGAGATGAGTATTTATGCCACAACATTTACTCTAAGTCTACGAGGACTCAGACTCTTTCATAGATGCATGTTAAATGTTGAAGTGGGTAATAAACCTTCATGAGTATTTACACCACCGTGTTTGCTCTATAAGGCAAAACTCACTTAGATACATAATTGCAGTCGCATAATGGGGTTGACTTGCTAGGCTGTCTTGGCGCCACAGTGTCGGACAAGCCGAGGGATGCAGATTGATTGTTTAGAACATTCGGTCAAACATGAGTTACGAATTATTAGTAATTGGTTTAGAGATACCAGGTTGTGCTGTTGAAGTTATCAGCCACAGCAAACACGGAGACAACATGAACCTGGATCAGTCCGTATTCTTCCATAGGGTCGAAAAGTATGTTAAAATAGTGGGAGTTAATTAAACTAAAGTCCATGCTAATTATTTAATGAATGTGTTCAATAGAAATTATGTTAGAGTTTAATTTCAAGTCTTTTTATTTCTTCAGTCGTATAAAATGTCGAATCTATCACTGAAAATGTTGGTCGAGACAAACAAGTTGACTGGATCAAATTACCCCGACTGGTTAAGAAATCTGTGATTGGTGTTAAGACTAGAAAGAATTGAGAATATGTTGGACACAGTATTCCCCACACTCCCTGCTGAAAACTCTGATGAGTATGCCCTGTTTGACAAGGTCGCTTATCAGAAACGTTTGAACGATGCTTGTTGACACCCAATTTTGTCCCATCTTTTATGATTTTATTCGTAATTTTTAATATTTTGACACTTTTAAAATAATTTTAAAATATAGGCATATATGTGTATATCCTCTTATTATTATTATTATTCGCATTTTTATATCATTTGCATTTTTATAATAATCATAAGTTTTATCCGAAATTCTATGTTATCTTATTCTCGCAAAATTGCATCGCATTTTCCTTTTATTAAGCATTAAATATTTCGCAAATATTATATTTTATTATTATCACGTCGTTATGTTATTTTAAATAATTCACATCTTTTACAAAAAATATATAATATTTTTTATATTAAACCCCTTTCATATTTTTAAATCCATAACCCATTTTTATTTCCTAACCCAAAATAATTTCTACCCAAAACATTCTATCAACCCCAAATTTTTGGCCCAAAACCGAAGCCCAATCGGCCACCCCATCTTCCAAGCCCAACCCTCCACAACCTTTTATCCCATTTAAAAACCAAACCCACAAAATAAAATCCCAAAACCCAACACCCTTAAACCAAAGCCCACTCCCAGGCCCAATGGCCACGGTCGGGCTTGGCCCAACACCCAAACCCGACCCATCCCTCTCCTCTTTAACCCATGCCCTTACCCCCATTTCACAAAAAAAATCAAATCGAGAAAACCCCAAAACAAAAAAATCTAAAAACCCTAACCCCTCACAAATCGCGCGACCCCACACCCCCATCTGGCGATCCCACGTCGCCGGTCACCTCGCCTGCCATCACTAACCCCCTGCCACCACCAACTCCCCTCTGTTACGCCGACACCCGAAAATCCGCAACCCACGCCCCTCAAATTCGCGATTTTGGCTCCTTTATTTTGAATTTCAAACTCGTTTTTAAGGGGGAATCCACCTATAAATACCCCATGTTGTTCTTCATTTTTGGGAGGAGATGGAACAGATTTTTGAGAGGATTTTCAAAGGAATTTTCAGAGGATTTTTGGAAAACGATTCAATATATAAGTATTTGTTGTGTGCTTGATTTCAAATATTTGCCTTCCTTATTATTCAAGAATCAAGTCCGAAAAGGTTTGTTCTCCATATTTGATCTCTGATTTTTTATACCCGATTCGGGTCGGGTCACTGACCCGGGTCGGATCGACCCGGTTTGGGTATTATTTTCAGAATTCTTGCATTTTCATATTCATGTATGTTGGTCATCTGAATTTGGTGAATATTTGATTTCGGGTTGAGTTTCCGATTCGGGTCGGGTCACTGACTCGGATCGGGTCGACCCGGTTTGAGTAATATTTTCAGAATTCTTGCATTTCATATTTTTTGTATGTTGGTTATCTGGAATTGATGGAATTATTTGATGTCGGGTTACTGACCCGGGTCGGGTCGACTCGGTTTGGATTTTCCAATTTTTTTTCTTGCATTGTTGCTGTTGTTGTTATTGGTTATCTGAAATTGATGGAATTATTCGATGTCGGGTTGAATCTCCAATTCGGGTCGGGTCACTGATCCGGGTCGGGTCGACCCGATTTGGTTTTTTCGAATCTCTTGCATTTCATGTCTTGTATATTGGTCATCTGAAAAAATAAAAATATAAAAATATATGATTCGTTGGCATCTTATTCGGGTCGGTCATCGACGCCCAAGTTGACCCGCTTTTGGCATATTTCAGATTATGGCATTTTTTCATATCATTCTTTGGTTATCTAAAAATCTGAATTTCGATTTCATTCGTCCTTGTTCATGATCCGGTCGGATTTTTCCATAAATACTTCTTAATCTGTTTCGGTTCCAACATTTTAGAATTTGGGTGGATACTTTAATTGCTCCTTTGCTTTCGTTTCTTTTCTTGTTTTATTGTTTTATTAATATTGCATTAAGGCCGATGAAATTAACTTCAAAGCCGCTTTTCTTTCGTTCGTTTCTCTATTTTTTTAGCCTTTGTTTTAAGTATCAAGCAACGGATATCTTCTTTATTTCTTGTTTTACTATTTTTTTAAAAGAAATATTGCGCTTTGCTCGGTCTTTGTTTTTATTTCGATTCATTGCTCGGTTTTGATTACTATTTTTCAATTTCTTGTTTTAAATATCTTTGCCACGGATATCAACTTTGTTTCTTGTTTTAAACTAAACACCGCGTCTTTTTGGAAATTGTTTTTACGCCTGCTGTTTCTTGCCCTCTGCTGCTTTGTTCGATTTAATTTCTTGATTTGAACACGATACTACACTTTGGCCGATGAAAAATACCCGTCGATTTTGAGGCCTCCACGGTTGTAAAGGCGGAAAATATAACTTCGGGAAATGATGAGGCTTAAACCTTTTTCAAGATCAACATGTTTAGTAGGCGAGGTGACTAAAATAACCAACAAGTTATATATTCGCGACCACAGCGTGATTATAGTGATCTTTTCTATTTCACGAAAGACCAACACGTTTAGTAGGCGAGGCAATCAAAATAACCACAGTAGTCATATGTTTGCAGCGACGACGTGATTGGAATGTTCTTTGCAAAATTTAAGTCTGAGCCCTCCGTGATCGAAACGTTCATTGTTTTGAAGTCGGATATGAAGTTATTTGTATTTAAGCTGTTTCTAACCGTTTGTTCTTGGCGACTTGCGAGGATTAAAGTAAATAACGGCGAATTATTCCTCGGAGTTTATTTTTTTTATTTCTTTCTTTAATTCAGCTTTTATCCCGCTTTGTATTGTAATATTATTTATCGCACGTATGTAACTATTGAAATGCTTAGAATAGGCAAACTTAGGATTAATTCATAGGGTAGTTTAAGATTTGAAACCCGTCGCTAGCTTATTTATTTGTAGGCTCGGTTAAATTCAAACTTAGAAATCCTTCGCTAGTTTATTTATTTTTAGGCTCGTCACGCGTATTCAAGATTTTCAAAACGACTTTTGTCATCTTTTATTTGCTTTATTAATCATACCGAATAAGTTTATCTTTTGTCAATTTACAATTCATTGATTCTCAAAATTTTATTTCTTTGGCATTATAAATAAATTGTTTTACTATCAATTGTCAAATACATATTTTTCCAACTCTACATGTATTTCTCTTTAAATATCATACAAATGCATATTTTGAAAAAATCTCTACATTTATCTATCTTTTAAAATGCATCTTTTTTCATTAATTATTTGCAAACATCTTTTAACTTCATGCTTCAAACATGCATTTTTCTAGTAATAATTAACCTGAGTTTGATCGGATAACCGCAAGTTAGCGGATCTTAAAGGATGTCTAACCCCTTCCCTTTAGGATAATAAAGAACCCTTACCTAGAATCTCGCTAGTTTATAGGACCTTAAAATTGGAGTTTACATTGCAGCATTTAGTTTAATATTTAGGTGTCCTAATTCACCGAAAAAATAATTAGGTGGCGACTCCTCAACCCTTTTTACCCAGGAATCACCGAACCGTCCAGCGCGCGCTTTGACCAGAGCAAGGTCGAAAAAGCGAGCGCGACAAAGACATGGCGACTCCGCTGGGGACTTTTCAGGTTCTTAACCATAGCAAAATTCAGGTTAATTATAATTGTGCTTTACTTTCACTCTTTGTTTGATGTAATGCTTTGATTTGTTTCCTTTGTGAAATTTTTGCATGCATAACTGCTTTAATTTCCATATTTTCTTGCTTATCTTAAATTGGCATTTCGCTCATATTTCTTCCACTCTGGAAAATTGACACTATCACACACTACACGCGAGGTGTGTTTTGCGCACCATAAATTTCTTTCAATCTACCAAATTTTAGGAGAGTTGGCGTATGCGGCGAGTGACCGGACCATCCGGTGGCCGCGTAGCCTTCTCACTCGAGTAGTCCGCTCGGGAACCTTGTGTCTAGTCAGCCAAATCTTAGAAAATTTAAGATAGAGCTATACCACCCTTTATTTTAAGTCATGCATGCATACATCTTAGGTGGGTTGATCCTTGGCATCAACTTCACAATTAAGAAAACCACCAAATTGTCGACGGGTCTCACAACCCAACGACCAATCAGCGTATTATGTGTAGCAGGATATTGATGGACGGATCCAAGCCTAAACAGTATGCCAAAATCGAAAAATGTATATTCATTTTATTTATTTTATTTTATTTGTTATAGATGGAGTCTGTGCCGCAAGTCAGGATGGTGAGTGGGATTCCGAGCAAACTGAAAATATGGTGGACAAACTTTGACCTTGGCAGCCAAATGGCAATTAGGAGAAGATTAGGTTGCCTCATTTCGTTGTTCGACATCTTCCCCGATCAACATGACGCAGGAGTCGGACCCAGCAATGTTAGGGTTCCATCTTCATCTCGGTGATCAAAAGGAAGATTTAGAACTTGAGCATAAATATCTTATGTTATCAGCTTTATTATTGTACGCATTATTATTTCAGTGAAAGTCAACCTTTATTTCCGACAAAAGGCATCACAATCTTTGGCTTGGATCAATTTATCAGTATCTTGCATATTTTGCGTTTAAGCCCACCTCCGGCATAAAGGAGGCCCCATGCACATTAGGACGCGCATTTAATTTCCATATAATCATGCGCTACTTGTTTCCTGTTTTCCTCTCTACAGATGTTCTTCAAAGCAATATTTATTCGTCTCATACTAACTTGGTTTGTTTCATTTTTTAGAGAAGGTTTATTTTGCTCGCTTTATTTTCCAAAAAGTTGATTCGCGTTGATTAGGCGGCGGAACACCATTACTTCCACGAGATCCAAGGCACAATCATTCGACAAAATAGTGATTCGAAGCGGCCGAACAAACCGGTTTGGGACTTGTCGCTCTTCCGGAGGTGAACCAGAGACATCGGAAAGGAGAAATACTTCCGTCCCGAATGAATACCTCGCCCAACTCTGCGACAAATGGCAACTATGCAAGCGAGATCGAACGGCTCCGGAATCTTACCAATCTTTCCATCAGCATCAACACTCCACTGCCTGAACAAGAGACGAGCGCAACTGCACCACACACCTTTCCATCTCACGAACCATCATTCCCCCAGAACCTTCCCCGAAATCCCTTACCAAACAGAATCAATCCTCAACTCGCCAGCCCACAACGTACCAATCCGCATCCTATCAACCCGCAGGCCAGTCTACAACAAAGCCCGCTACAAAATGACCCAGTATCCTTCACAGCTCCATATATACATCAAGCTCCACTTACCCAAACTACCCCACTTGTCCAAAATATCCCTCCCACACTAAATTACCAGGCAACCCAACAAATACCAATGACACACATCACTAACAAGCAGTATGTGCCACCGGTATATGCAACGGAAGCCCAACCTTCCACTTCTACCATACCAAACATACATCATCAGGAGATAGACCAATATGAAGAGATGGAAAGGCAAGCAAGGATTAGAAATGATGAAAGTATGGCAAGGAAATTCATAGCCTAAAAGAAGCATTTAAAAACATTGGACCAGCAAGGGGCATGAAGGACTCGAGTATGAAGATCTCTGCATGCATCCCGACGTTGATTGCCTATCGGGTATAAGGTGCCAAAATTTGACATATTCGATGGAAAGGGAAATCCTCGCTCATTTGAGATCGTATTGTGACAAGTCTGGTTGGAGTGGGTAAGGACCAGGCCATAATAATGAAGTTGTTCATAAGAAGTTTGGCGGGAGAAGCGCTCGGCGGTACACAAGCCAGGACCATGAAAATGGCATAAGCGGGGCACAATGGCACAGGATTTTGTGGGCAGGTTCGAGTTTAACAAACCGACAGTCTTGGATAGATTTTATTTAATGAAATTGGAAAAAATCTCTGAGAAACTTTCAGGGAATATGCCATGAGGTGGAGGCGGAGCGGCAAAGGTTCAACCTCAGATGGCGAAAGTGAAATGACCACGCTCTTTGTGCAATCTATGAAGGATGCAACTTATTATGAAAAAATGTTAAGCGTCATTGGGCGGAATTTCTCTGAAGTGGTTAGGATGGGAGATTTCATAGAAGAAGGTATCAAAGCAGGGAGAATCACGAACTTAGCGGACATTGCGGCGACAAGTAAGGCCATTCATCGGACTCATTCTGGGAGCAATTAAGAAGAGGAGGGATGGGCGTCCTGTCATGGCGATCCGGGAACATAGGTCCAACCAAATGCCAACCTACCAAAGCCCATCATCCCACCTCCCTACTATAATCAAAACACCCAAAATCATCGACCCTCCTACTATTGCCAAAGCACACAAAGCCCTCGGCCTTATTATCAACACTCGCCTACTCCCTACCCTCGTATATCATACCCAACCAATATATAGCCCACCACGAGCACCTACCTATAGAAATTCCCCACGGTATCAACCCACACATCCGCCTCACCCAAAACCCATCCACCAAATACTCCCAGACCCCGGGCAAATTACGAAAGAAGGCCAGTCAAAACATATACACCTTTAGCCGAACCTCTAGCCCAACTATACGAAAGATTGAGGACCGCAGGAATCCTCCAACCCATCCCAGGGCATATCCCCAATCCTGTTCCCAGGTCGTATGATGAAACTAAGCATTGTGCGTACCACTCGGGGATCACCGGACATGACACTGGAGTTTGTTTTGCCCTCAAAGACAAGATCGAGGCTTTGATCAAAGAGGGAATTATCCAACTAAAAGGACCTCCCCCTAATGTAAATAATAACCCTTTGCCAAATCATGACAATGTCAATATAAACATGATTACCGTTGATGAAGAAAACAGTTTGGAAGGGACCATTGTGCCGATTCGAACAGAGGAAAGGGTTGAATCATCGGCTTTGATCACCCCTATAATTACAGTTCAAGTGAGGGCACCGTTTGAAGTGAAAGTACTTCCTCCGAAATCGCGGATGGTGACGTCGTCTGTTGATACCAAAACCGCCCCTTGGAGCTATTCGATTGGGGAAAGGAGCAAGGGAAAGGAGAAACAAATTGTAGAAGTTGTCGTCATTTGGTATGACAAGATCCGGACGATGTTATGCCCCTGCAGACAATCCAAAAAAGGTTGTAACAGAGACTGAAGTGGAAGAGTTCTGGAGGAAAATGTCAACCAAGGAGTATTCCGTTGTAGAGCAATTGAAGAAAACACCGGCTCAGATTTCTTTGCTATCATTGTTGATGAATTCTCCGGACCACGGACGCGCTTTATTGGAAGTACTCAAAGAAGCTTATGTTCCGAGAGAGACCACGGGCGAGAAACTCTCGGCCTTGGTCGGACAGATTTTAGAGGCCCATAAAGTCTCTTTTCATGACAAAGAATTGCCACATGAGGGTTTGGGCCACAACAAAGCTTTGAACATAACAGTAAAGTGCATGAACAAGTTCATTTCTAAGGTATTGATTGATGGAGGCTCAGCCGTCAATATTTGTCCCGCGGCGACTCTCCGATCCTTGGGAATTAGCATTGGAAAGATTCGCAAAAGTCATGTGAGAGTTAAAGGTTTTGATGGAGCTCAAAGGAGCGTTATGGGAGAAATGGATTTAACATTACAAGTGGGGCCCGTAGAGTTCGTCGTGGAATTCCAAGTGCTAGACATATCTACCGGCTATAACCTACTAATGGGAAGACCTTGGATCCATGTGGCTCGTGCAGTTCCTTCTACCCTACATCAGAGTTTGAAGTTTGTCTGGGATCATCACGAGGTCGTGGTACACGGAGAAGGGAGCAATTCAATATGTCCCGGCGACGGATCCTATTTGTTGAAAGCGTAGATACCTGGATGGGTGCATCTTCCATGTCAGAGAAATTACATGTGCCTCCAAAGCTGAAATATTGAAGTTACCCCGGGTTCTCACAATGGTGGCCCAGGAAATGTTGAAGAATGGCTTTAAGCCCGGTCGAGGCCTCGGATTGAATTTAGAAGGTATGGTGGAGCCTGTTCACTTGCTCAGTAAGAAGGATACTTTTGGTCTCGGATACAAACCCACTTCTAAAGAAGTCTTATCAGTCAACCTCCGAAAGAAAAGGGACACTCCCTTGCCAAAGCCTGTTCCACCCTTGAATCAGTCATTTGTCAAAGCATATGCCGCTCAGGAGTCGGATGAAGATGATGCAGACGACCTCGCTGAAGGACTCAAAAGCCTTTTCGTTGCAGAAGAAGAAATGGAATGCAATGTAATTCTGGATGATTTTGATGAAGGCCCAACTATTTGGGATGCAGAACATGGAGATATTTTGAAAAATTGGACCTGTGCCCTACCTGTTTCTACGGGAAGCTTGGTAGAAACTACCTTAGTACTTTTTGAAACAATGCGATTCTAATTGAGGCTTGAATCGCATCTATGCATTTTAATGTGTTTTGCCTCCATCTTTTGAAAGCTTAAATGACAAATCCACATTGCTTTTGCTACTTCAAAATTTATTTTGTTTACTAATTTTCTTTTCTCTTTCAAAGATGCAAACTAATAAATCATCGATAATGTGAATGTGACATGTAATGAAACAAACAAACAAAATCCAAACAATGAGCAGGATTTGAAGAGTATGAGGAAGACTACATGACGGAAGAATTGTGAGGAATTGGAACATTTTGAGAATAAACCAAAGCCAAATTTAGATGAAACTGAGGCAATAAATTTGGGGGATGCGGAAAATGTGAAAGAAACAAGAATCAGCGTCCATCTGAACGCCCCACAAAGGAAAGAACTGACGGATCTTTTGAGACAATATATCGACGCATTTGCTTGGTCTTATGACGAGATGCCAGGGTTGAGCACGGATATTGTTTCGCATAGATTTCCTATCGATCCATCCTACCCTCCGGTGAAACAAAAACCAAGGAAAATCAAGCCTGATTTGAGTTTAAGGGTCAAGGAAGAGGTGTCCAAGCAATTCGATGCAAAGGTCATTCGAGTCACAAGATACCCCACTTGGTTGGCCAACATTGTACCGGTGCCAAAGAACGATGAAAAGAAACGAGAGAGCGTGGATTATCGGGATCTCAACAAAGCCAGTCCGAAGGATGACTTCCCTCTTCCAAATATTCACATACTCATTGACAACTGTGCAAAGCATGAATTACAATCATTTGTTGATTGCTTTGCTGGTTACCATCAAATCTTGATGGATGAGGAAGATGCAGATAAGACAGCATTCACTACACCTTGGGGAGTATACTGTTATCGAGTAATGCCGTTCGGACTCAAGAATGCAGGTGCCACCTACATGAGGGCCATGACTACCATTTTTCATGATATGATCCACAAAGAAATAGAGGTCTACGTGGATGACGTTATTATTAAGTCGCGAAAGACTTCGGATCACTTGACGGATTTAGAGAAGTTCTTTGATCGGCTGAGGCGGTATAACCTAAAATTAAACCCTGCAAAGTGTGCGTTTGGTGACCCTGCTGGGAAGCTGCTAGGTTTCATCGTGAGTAGAAGAGGTATTGAATTAGACCCCTCGAAAGTAAAAGCTATTCAAGACTTGCCTCCTCCAAAGAGTCGAAAAGACGTAATGAGTTTCCTTGGTCGCCTCAATTACATCAGCAGGCTCATAGCACAATCAACAGTAATATGTGAGCCGATATTCAAGTTACTGAAGAAAGACGCTGCTACCAAATGGACGACGGATTGCCAACAAGCTTTTGATAGAATCAAAGAATATCTGTCTAACCCACCTATTTTGGTACCTCCAGAGCCCGGAAGGCCTTTGCTATTATATCTGTCTGTGTTAGAGAACGTGTTTGGATGCGTGCTGGGACAACACGATGAAACAGGAAAGAAGGAGCAAGCCATATACTACTTAAGCAAGAAGTTCACGCCGTATGAAGCTCGGTATACTTTGCTGGAACGCACTTGTTGTGCCTTAACATGGATTGCGCAAACGTTTAGGCATTATCTGTCTGCATATACCACTTATCTCATCTCAAGGATGGACCCGCTCAAATATATTTTTCAGAAGCCCATGCCCACCGGGAAGCTAGCGAAGTGGCAAATCTTGTTAAGTGAATTCGACATCATATATGTCACCCAAAAGGCTATCAAAGGACAAGCACTAGCCGACCATCTTGCGGAAAACCCCGTTGATGAAGAATACATGCCTCTCCGGACTTATTTTCCGGACGAGGAGGTATTGTTTGTTGGAGAAGACATCTCAGAAGAGTACCCGGGTTGGAGAATGTTCTTCGACGGAGCTGCAAACTTCAAAGGGGTTGGTATTGGAGCAGTTTTGATTTCAGAATCAGGTCAACACTACCCAATTTCGGCAAAACTCCGATTTCCATGCACCAACAATATGACGGAATATGAAGCTTGTATACTCAGACTTAGAATGGCTGTTGATATGAACATTCAAGAATTATTGGTTATAGGTGATTCAGACTTATTGATTCATCAGGTGCAAGGCGAATGGGCGACCAAGAACGGGAAGATACTTCCTTACCTGCATTGCGTGAAAGAATTATGCAAAAAATTCAGCGAGATAGAATTCAAGCATATCCCACGAACTCAAAACGAGTTCGCTGATGCTCTGGCAACACTGTCCTCCATGATTCAACATCCGGATAAGAACTACATTGATCCCATCAAGGTGAGCTTATCGGATCAGCCGACATATTGTTTCAATATAGATGGAGAGTTGGATGGAAAGCCTTGGTACCACGACATTAAGAGATATCTCAAGATATGTGAATATCCAGAAGGCATAACCAGTATACAAAAGAGGACACTTAGGAGGTTAGCAAACCATTTCTTCCTAAACGGAGAAATCCTTTATCGGAGGACTCCAGATCTCGGTTTGTTAAGATGTGTTGATGCTCGAGAGGCAAGCAGTTTAGTTGAAGAGATACACGGAGGCACGTGCGGGCCTCATATGAATGGCTTCACTTTGGCAAAGAAGATTCTGAGAGCAGGATACTTTTGGATGACCATGGAAACAGATTGCATCCACTTCGTGCAAAGATGCCATCGATGTCAGATTCATGGCGATCTAATCAAGGTGCCTCCTAACAAACTCAATGTGACGAGCTCTCCTTGGCCCTTCGCAGCTTGGGGCATGGATGTCATTGGCCCTATTGAACCTGCCGCATCAAATGGACACAGATTTATTCTAGTGGCAATTTACTATTTCACAAAGTGGGTAGAAGCATCGTCCCACAAGTCAGTAACAAAGAAAGTGGTAGTTGATTTTGTCCGCAATAACATCATTTATCGATTTGGAATCTCTGAGTCGATTATAACAGACAATGGAGCTAATCTCAACAGTAATCTGATGAATGAGATATGCGAAAAGTTTAAGATTACTCACCGCAATTCCACTCCATACCGACCTCAGATGAACGGAGCAGTCGAAGCAGCCAACAAAAACATCAAAAGAATACTACGAAAGATGATTGATAATTACAAGCACTGGCATGAGCATTTGTCCTTGGCACTTTTGGGATATCGCACTACAGTCAGGACTTCTACTGGGGCAACGCCGTATCTATTGGTCTATGGAACAGAAGCTGTGTTACCTGCAGAAGTGGAAATACCATCTTTGAGAATTATCCAAGAAGCTGAGCTGAACGAAGCGAAATGGATCTGAGAATCGGTACGAACAATTGATCTTGATTGATGAAAAGCGATTGAACCTTGATGCGCCACGGACAACTTTATCAAAGCAGCATGGCCAAAGCTTTCAACAGGAAAGTAAAACCAAGGACTTTCGAACCGGGGCAATTGGTGCTAAAACGCATATTCCCGCACCAAAATGAAGCTAAAGGAAAATTCGCACCTAACTGGCAAGGGCCTTATATGGTTCACCGGGTGTTGACTGGAGGAGCATTAATTCTAGCTGAAATGGACGGTGAAGTATGGCCAAAAGCTATCAACGCGGATGCAGTGAAAAGATACTACATTTAGGATTTTTTATGAAATCCATTTCTTATGTTGTAAAAGTTGCGCTCCCTGACGGGATACGCAAAGAACCCATGTCGGGTTCCGTTTCCTAGATTGCAAATTTCCCAGAAACACATTTCTTTGTAACATGAACTACGTTATAACCTGATTCCCTCGGCGGGATACGTAGGCTGCCACATCGGCCTCGGTCCCATTTTAAAAAATCCTTACAATCCCCTTTTGCTTGTAATGAACTACGTCACGACCTGATTCCCTCATGGGATACGTAGGCGGCCTAAATCGGCTTCGGTCCCACCATTAGGAAATATTTTCTCCTTTATCTCACAAAAGACAAAATGCACCCATCTGATCACCCTGATAGGGCAGGCAAGCAATCTACACAAGACTCGGTTGTCCGTTCAAAAGATCGTCATTCTCACATATCAGAAACTGGGGCATTTTTTAAGGGATCACTGCCAGAGGACGCCGATAAACATGGAAAAGCATCGGCAAACTAAGTCTTCAGCCAGAAGAATTTTGGATAGGACGTTTGCTTTGTTTCACCGCATGTCACTGCTCGACAGACATTTATATATATATATATATATGCAGTATTTCTTATAAGCAAATTATTTTCAACAAACATTTTCATCAAAATTCGATAGAATTTTTATGTTACTATTTTTAAGATGCATTTCTACGAATTGTTTTCGAATGTTTTCATTAACGGCTGGCCAAGACTGGGAAGCAGAGAGAGGCTACGGGTCCGAGTTAGCAGGACATGCGAATACCAAGGCCGAAGCTACAAAGTCAACGCGAATCAACTCCCCCCTCCCAAAACTCATAAATTTATTTGAGTACAGGTTCTTCAGGTCGAAAACAGCAGGGAAGCTGCAACATTTATGAGCAGATTCGCAAGGGCCTCCGCATCGCAACTCACTACAAGAATCACTTTCCTGTTTGGAGATTGTACAAAGACGTCATGCTAAACTACATGTTCCCAACCGTGTTGTGTCCACGCAAAGAACGGTATTTCGACTTACAGGGTCGCATTCTCATTGTCGCGCCCTATTTTGACCTGCTCGGGTCAAAGCGGAGCACAGACGTATGGGGGTGATTCCTGGGTAAAATGATTGAGGAGTCGCCACCTAATTATCTTTTACGGTGAATTAGGACACCTAAATATTAAACTAAATGCTGCAATGTAACTCCGATTTTAAAGGTCTGCGAAACTAATGAGATTCTAGGTAAGTGTTCTTTATTATCCTAAAGGGAAGGGGTTAGGCATCCTTTAAGATCCGCTAACTTGCGGTTATCCGGTCAAACTCAGGTTAATTATTGTTAGAAAAATGCATGTTTTACAAGTATAATAGATTAAAAGATGTTTGCAAATAATTAGTAAATGATGCATTTTATACAAGTGCGTATTCAGATAACATAAAAAGAAAGATACATGTAAAGTTTTGAAAAATATGCATTTGTGACAATAAATTATTTATACTATCAAAGAAGTAAAATTTTGGGAATCATTGAATTGTAAATTGACAAAAGATAAACTTATTCGGAATGATTAATAAAGCGAATAAAAGATGACAAAAGTTGTTTTTTGAAAATCTTGAATACGCGTGACGAGCCTAAAATGAATAACTAGCGAAGGGTTTCTAAGTTTGAATTCAACCGAGCCTACAAATAAATAAGCTAGCGACGGGTTTCAAATCTTAAACTACCCTATGAATTAATCCTAAGTTTGCCTATTCTAAGCATTTCAATAGTTACATAAGTGCGATAAATAATATTACAATACAAAGCGGGATAAAAGCTGAATTAAAGAAAGAAATAAAATAAATAAACTCCGAGGAATAATTCGTCGTTATTTACTTTAATCCTCGCAATTTGTCAAAAACAAACGGTTAGAAACAGTTAAATACAAATAACTCCATATCCGCATTCAAAACAGTGAATGTTTTGATCACGGAGGGCTCAGACTTAAATTTTGAAAAGAACATTCCAATCACGTCGTGGCTGCAAACATATGACTAATGTGGTTGTTTTGATTGCCTCGCCTACTAAACGTGTTGGTCTCTCGGGTGAAATAGAAAAGATCACTATAATCACGTCGTGGCTGCGAATATATAACTTGTTGGTTATTTTAGTCACATCGCCTACTAAACATGTTGATCTTGGAAAAAGGTTTAAGCCTCATCATTGCCCAGAAGTTATATTTCCGTCTTTGCAACTGTGGAGGCCTCAAAATCGACGGATATTTTTCATCGGCCAGTGTAGTATCGTGTTCAAATCAGTAAAATTTTAAATCGGAACAGAAACAGCAGATAGCGATGTGAGCGATGAAAAACAGAGGCAGAGGAAAGCAGTTTCCAAAAATGACGCGGTGTCTAGTTTAAAACAATAAAATAAAGAGAACGGTAATTTGAATCTTTGAAAGCGATTAATTTGGAGCAGAAAGCAATGTTTGAAAGGTGCGGTGTTCAGTTTAAAACAGTAAAAATGATAAAAACAGTAATCTGAAACGGGGAGCAAACAGAAAAAAAAAACAAACGCCCGAACAGACGCGGTATTTATTCAAAACAGTAAAACAATGATATCCGTCGCAAGAAATCTAAAACAGTAAACTTAATAAAACAATAATATATCCGTTGCACGGATATCTAAAACAGTTAAACTAAAAAAAACAGAGAAGCGAAACGAAAGAAAAGCGCGGCCTCGAATTCAATTTCGTCGGCCTTAATGCGATATTAATAAAACAGTAAAAGCGATTGCCAAAGAAACGGCGGTGGCGGTTTAAAATATCCGACCCGAGTTCTGAAATTCTGGAAATATTCAAATCGGGTCGCTCCGACCCGGATCAGTGATCCAAACTCGAATCAGATTTCAGCACCAAATTCAGATAAACAATAACAAGAATATGGAATGCAAGAATTCTGGAAATATCCAAATCGGGTCGACCGACCGGATCGATGACTGACCGGATGATCGGTGTTTCAACCGGATCAGATTTCAACACCCAATTCGGATAACCAATAACAAGAATATGAAATGCAAGAATTGAAAATGTTACCCAATGGTCGACCTGACCGGTCGATGATCTGACCGGATCAGCGATCCAAACTCGAATCAGATTTCAACACCAAATTCAGATAACCACTAACAAGAATATGAAATGCAAGAATTCTGGAAATATCCAAATCGGTCGACCGGACCCGGATCAGTGACCCGACCCGGAATCAAATAATTTCATCAATTTCAGATAACCAATAATAATAACAGCAACAATGCAAGAGATTTGGAAATTCAAATTGAGGCGACCCGACCCGGGTCAGTGACCCGACCAGAAATCAGTGATCCAAATCAAATTTTAACACCAAATTCAGATAACCAACATACATAAATATGAAATGCAAGAATTCTGAAAATGTTACCCGAACCGGGTCGACCCGACCCGAAATCAGTGAAGAAAATCAGAGAATCAAAATGGGAGAACAAACCTTTTCGGACTTGATTCTTGAAACAACAAAGAAGCCAAATGCTTTAAACTCAAGAACACAACAAAATATTTATGTATATATGGAATAATCTTTCGAAAATCCTTCCAAAAATCTATTTTTTCTCCCCCCGAAAATCCCCTCAAAATGAAGAACAACATGGGGTATTTATAGGTACTCAACCCAACGTTCCAACCCCTCATACCCCCCCCCTTAAAATGAATTCAAATTTCAAAATAAAGGGGGAACAAAATCTGATTTTTGGGGCGTGTTCTTGGGGCATGCGTTCGGCGGTGTCAGGGTAGGGTGGTGGCAGTGGCGAAGTGACGGGGGTAGGGATGCGGCGATGTGGGGGTAGGAGCATAGGGGTGTGCGGCGACTTGGGGGGGTTAGGGTTTGTATATATTTTTTGGTTTTTGGTTTTTTAAGGGTTGGGTCTGTTTTGGGGGAATTAAAAGGAAGGAATTGGGTATTGGGCCGGTCAGGGTGGGCTTCGGTTGGGCCTGGGTATTTGTTTTTGGGTTGGGGAAATAAAAATGGGTGATGGGTTGGGTTGGGCTTGGGCGAAAATGGGTTTTAGTTTGGGTTGGGTAGGAATTGTTTTGGGTTAGGAAATAAAATGGGTGATGGGTTGGGCTTGGGCGAAAATGGGTTTTAGTTTGGGTTGGGTAGGAATTGTTTTGGGTTAGGAAATAAAATGGGTGATGGGTTGGGCTTGGACGAAAATGGGTTTTAGTTTGGGTTGGGTAGGAATTGTTTTGGGGTAGGAAATAAAAATGGGTTATGGATTTAAAAATATAAAAGAGGGGTTTAATATTAAAATATATTATATATATATATATTTTTTGTAAAAGATGTGAATTATTTAAAATAACATAACGACGTGATAATAATAAAATATAATATTTGCGAAATGCTTAATGCTTAATAAAAGGGAAATGCGATGCAATTTTGCGAGAAATAAAATATCATAGAATATTATGGATAACTTATGATTATTATAAAATGCAAATGATATAAAATATGCGAATAATAATAATAATACGAAGATACACACATATATGCCTATATTTTAAAATTATTTTAAAAGTGAAAAAATATTAAAAATTACAAATAAAATCATAAAAGATGGGACAAAATTGGGTGTCAACACTCATCTACTCAACTTTTGCATCGCTTATGTCCACACATTAACTATCATGGCATGGCAATAGGGCCCCACTTTACATTACGTCAACACGACGACATAAATCCGGCGCCCACCTTCTAATGCGGGTATGTTTTAAATCAGGCGCCCACCTTCTAATGCGGGTATGTTTTAAATCAGGCGCCCACCTTCTAATGCGGGTATGTTTTAAATCAGGCGCTCACCTTCTAATGCGGGTATATTTTAAATCAGGCGCCCACCTCCTAATGCGGGTATGTTTTAAATCAGGCGCCCACCTCCTAATGCGGGTATGTTTTAAATCAGGCGCCCACCTCCTAATGCGGGTATGTTTTAAATCAGGCGTCCACCTCCTAATGCAGGTATGTTTTAAATCAGGCGCCCACCTCCTAATGCGGGTATGTTTTAAATCAGGCGCCCACCTTCTAATGCGGATATGTTTTAAATCAGGCGCCCACCTTCTAATGCGGGTATGTTTTAAATCAGGCGCCCACCTTCTAATGCGGGTATGTTTTAAATCAGGCGCCCACCTTCTAATGCGGGTATGTTTTAAATCAGGCGCCCACCTTCTAATGCGGGTATGTTTAAATCAGGCGCCCACCTTCTAATGTGGGTATGTTTTAAAATTAGGCGCCCACCTTCTAACGCGGGTATGTTTTAAATCAGCGCCCACCTTCTAATCTGGTATGTTTAAATCAGGCTCCCACCTTCTAATGCGGGTATGTTTTAAATCAGCGCCCATCTTCTAATGCGGTATGTTTTAAATCAGCGCCCACACCTTCTAATGCGGGTATGTTTTAAATCAGCGCCCACCTTCTAATCGCGGGTATGTTTTAAATCAGGCGCCCACCTTCTAATGCGGGTATGTTTTAAATCAGGCGCCCACCTTCTAATGCGGGTATGTTTTAAATCAGGCGCCCACCTTCTAATGCGGGTATGTTTTAAATCAGGCGCCCACCTTCTACTGCGGATATGTTTAAATCAGGCGCCCACCTTCTAATGCGGGTATGTTTTAAATCAGGCGCCCACCTTCTAATGCGGGTATGTTTTAAATCAGGCGCCCACCTTCTAATGCGGGTATGTTTTAAATCAGGCGCCCACCTTCTAATGCGGGTATATTTTAAATCAGGCGCCCACCTCCTAATGCGGGTATTTAAATTTCAGTCAGGCGCCCACCTCCTAATGCGGGTATTTTATTTTAAATCAGGCACTCACCTTCTAATGCGGGTATTTTATTTTAAATCAGGCGCCCACCTTCTAATGCGGGTATTTTATTTTAAGTCAGGCGCCCACCTCCTAATGCGGGTACTTTATTTTAAAGTGTAAACAGGCGCCCGCCAACGGCATCATCTGCACAACATTAAGCAACGACATCATTTCAACTTACAAAGTCATATTCTCACATACATATCTTATGCAACTGTTATACACTAACTTTTATCTTAGCTCTGGTCCACAGGAATTTGAATCGGCGGGAGCTTTCCCCATAACGTGGAACTATATCTCACGGCGAACCAAGGCAATTTGGTCAATGACCTACTTCGAATTTCGATCCGCTCTTTCCCAATAGTTTTGTTACATCTGCGACCAGTGTCATCATAACTCGACACTGGGGCAATATTTCTTGAATCTGCACCAACTTTTTCCATAATTTCTCTCCCCCTGGGATCTTATTTCTACCCATGATCTTCCTTCAAGTCCCGTTGATCAAGACAAAATTGGCTACTCAGTCAACTTTCTTTGGCCGAAAACTTTTTCATCGTCTCCGTCCAAAGAGGGGCATCTGTTGACACCCAATTTTGTCCCATCTTTTATGATTTTATTCGTAATTTTTAATATTTTGACACTTTTAAAATAATTTTAAAATATAGGCATATATGTGTATATCCTCTTATTATTATTATTATTCGCATTTTTATATCATTTGCATTTTTATAATAATCATAAGTTTTATCCGAAATTCTATGTTATCTTATTCTCGCAAAATTGCATCGCATTTTCCTTTTATTAAGCATTAAATATTTCGCAAATATTATATTTTATTATTATCACGTCGTTATGTTATTTTAAATAATTCACATCTTTTACAAAAAATATATAATATTTTTTATATTAAACCCCTTTCATATTTTTAAATCCATAACCCATTTTTATTTCCTAACCCAAAATAATTTCTACCCAAAACATTCTATCAACCCCAAATTTTTGGCCCAAAACCGAAGCCCAGTCGGCCACCCCATCATCCAAGCCCAACCCTCCACAACCTTTTATCCCATTTAAAAACCAAACCCACAAAATAAAATCCCAAAACCCAACACCCTTAAACCAAAGCCCACTCCCCCAGGCCCAACCGGCCACCAGTCGGGCTTGGCCCAACACCCAAACCCGACCCATCCCTCTCCTCTTTAACCCATCCCCTTACCCCCATTTCACATAAAAATCAAATCGAAAACCCCAAAACAAAAAATCTAAAAACCCTAACCCCTCACAAATCGCGCGACCCCACCTTCATACTGGCGACCCCACGTCGCCGGTCACCTCGCTCGCCATCACCAACCCTGCCACCACCAACTCCCTCTCATTACGCCGACACCCGAAAATCCGCAACCCACGCCCCTCAAATCCGCGATTTTGGCTCCTTTATTTTGAATTTCAAACTCGTTTTTAAGGGGGAATCCACCTATAAATACCCCATGTTGTTCTTCATTTTTGGGAGGAGATGGAACAGATTTTTGAGAGGATTTTCAAAGGAATTTTCGGAGGATTTTTGGAAAACGATTCAATATATAAGTATTTGTTGTGTGCTTGATTTCAAATATTTGTCTTCCTTATTATTCAAGAATCAAGTCCGAAAAGGTTTGTTCTCCATATTTGATCTCTGATTTTTGATACCCGATTCGGGTCGGGTCACTGACCCGGGTCGGGTCGACCCGGTTTGGGTATTATTTTCAGAATTCTTGCATTTTCATATTCATGTATGTTGGTCATCTGAATTTGGTGAATATTTGATTTCGAGTTGAGTTTCCGATTCGGGTCGGGTCACTGACCCGGATCGGGTCGACCCGGTTTGAGTAATATTTTCAGAATTCTTGCATTTCATATTTTTTGTATGTTGGTTATCTGAAATTGATGGAATTATTTGATGTCGGGTCGACCCGGTTTGGATTTTCCAATTTTTTTCTTGCATTGTTCCTGTTGTTGTTATTGGTTATCTGAAATTGATGGAATTATTCGATGTCGGGTTGAATCTCCAATTCGGGTCGGGTCACTGATCCGGGTCGGGTCGACCCGATTTGGATTTTTCGAATCTCTTGCATTTCATGTCTTGTATATTGGTCATCTGAAAAAATAAAAAATATAAAAATATATGATTCTGGTTGGCATCTTATTCGGGTCGGGTCACTGACCCGGGTCGGGTTGACCCGCTTTTGGCATATTTCCAGATTATGGCATTTTTTTCATATCTGTTGCTGGTTATCTAAAAAATCTGAATTTCTGATTTCATTCGGGTCACTGTTCATGATCCGGGTCGGATTTTTCCATAAATACTTCTTAATCCTGTTTCGGTTCCAACATTTCAGAATTTGGGTCGGATACTTTAATTGCTCACTGCTCGTTTCTTTTACTGTTTTATTATTTTATTAATATTGCATTAAGGCCGATGAAATTAACTTCAAAGCCGCGCTTTTCTTTCGTTTCGTTTCTCTGTTTTTTTAGCACTGTTTTAAGTATCCGGGCAACGGATATCTTACTGTTTTACTGTTTTACTATTTTTTTAAAAACAAATATTGCGCCTGCTCGGGTGCTGTTTTTCTGTTTCAGTTCATTGCTCGGTTTCAGATTACTGTTTTTTCAATTTACTGTTTTAAATATCTTTGCCACGGATATCACTGTTTTACTGTTTTAAACTAAACACCGCGTCTTTTTCGGAAATTGTTTTTCTGCCTCTGTTTTACTGCCTACTGCTGCTGCTGTTCCGATTTAATTTTACTGATTTGAACACGATACTACACTGGCCGATGAAAAATACCCGTCGATTTTGAGGCCTCCACAGTTGTAAAGACGGAAAATATAACTTCTGGGCAATGATGAGGCTTAAACCTTTTTTCAAGATCAACATGTTTAGTAGGCGAGGTGACTAAAATAACCAACAAGTTATATATTCGCAGCCACGACGTGATTATAGTGATCTTTTCTATTTCACCCGAAAGACCAACACGTTTAGTAGGCGAGGCAATCAAAATAACCACATTAGTCATATGTTTGCAGCCACGACGTGATTGGAATGTTCTTTTCAAAATTTAAGTCTGAGCCCTCCGTGATCAAAACGTTCACTATTTTGAATACAGATATGAAGTTATTTGTATTTAACTGTTTCTAACCGTTTGTTCTTGACAGCTTGCAGGGATTAAAGTAAATAACGGCGAATTATTCCTCGGAGTTTATTTATTTTATTTCTTTCTTTAATTCAGCTTTTATCCCGCTTTGTATTGTAATATTATTTATCGCACGTATGTAACTATTGAAATGCTTAGAATAGGCAAACTTAGGATTAATTCATAGGGTAGTTTAAGATTTGAAACCCGTCGCTAGCTTATTTATTTGTAGGCTCGGTTAAATTCAAACTTAGAAATCCTTCGCTAGTTTATTTATTTTTAGGCTCGTCACGCGTATTCAAGATTTTCAAAACGACTTTTGTCATCTTTTATTTGCTTTATTAATCATACCGAATAAGTTTATCTTTTGTCAATTTACAATTCATTGATTCTCAAAATTTTATTTCTTTGGCATTATAAATAAATTGTTTTACTATCAATTGTCAAATACATATTTTTCCAACTCTACATGTATTTCTCTTTAAATATCATACAAATGCATATTTTGAAAAAATCTCTACATTTATCTATCTTTTAAAATGCATCTTTTTTCATTAATTATTTGCAAACATCTTTTAACTTCATGCTTCAAACATGCATTTTTTCTAGTAATAATTAACCTGAGTTTGATCGGATAACCGCAAGTTAGCGGATCTTAAAGGATGTCTAACCCCTTCCCTTTAGGATAATAAAGAACCCTTACCTAGAATCTCGCTAGTTTCGCAGACCTTAAAATTGGAGTTTACATTGCAGCATTTAGTTTAATATTTAGGTGTCCTAATTCACCGTAAAAATAATTAGGTGGCGACTCCTCAACCCTTTTTACCCAGGAATCACCGAACCCGTCCGCGCGCCGCTTTGACCCGAGCAAGGTCGAAAAACGGGCGCGACAATGCTACATTGGCAAAATATATAATGTTGTCTTCCATGACTGTGGAGTAACAGAGGCAACATGAAAACATGGGCCCCAACGAAATGCTAGAATACTTGAAGAGTCTCTATGAAAAACAGTCTCAAATAATGGACTATGAACTGTTGAGAGACCCTTTCGAATGTAAGCTGAACGAAAGGGGACATATGCCAGCGCATGTTCTAAAGAAGGACTACACAGCTCCAAGAGGAGACAAAGCACTAGGTGCTTCTACCACTACTGGACAAGGTATGTTTGTCATTGAAATAAATATGTCTACAAGTAACTCCCACTGCTGGGTATTGGATACCGCTTGTGGCTCTCACATTTTTAGTAATGCGCAGGGCCTAATTAACAGCAGAAAGGTTGGACCTTGGAAGGTAGACCTACGCGTTGGAAATAGAGCACGAGTAGATGATAACGCGTGGGAACTTATAGACTAAATTTACCTTCAGGCTTTTGTTTAGAATTAAATAATTGTTATTTTGTTCCCTCATTAACGAGGAATATCATTTCTATCACAATGTTAGACATTAAGGGGTTTTCCTCATTCATTGCCAATGACAGTTATGTACTGTCTTTTAATGGTTTTATTTGTGTAAATGCTCCGCTTGTGGATGGATTGTATATTTTAAACTGTAGTCATGAAATTTTCAATGTGCAAAATAAATGAGCTAATATAAGTAATGCAAGAAACCCCACCTACTTATGGCACTGTAGACTTGGTCACATTAACGAATCAAGGATAATAAGATTAAGAAAGTTAGACTACCTGAAACCATTTGATTTGGAGTCCTATGGTAACTGTGAATCTTGCTTGAGAGGAAATATGACCAACAAACCACTTTCTGGGAAAGAGGTACGAGCAAAAGAGGTACTTGAGTTGGTCCATACTGACGTATGTGGGCCATTTTCAACTCAAGCTAAGGGAGGCTTCCCTTATTTCATCACTTTTACAGACGATTTCACAAGGTTTGGGCTTGTGTATCTTATGAAACATAAGTCCGAAGCCTTTGAGAAATTCAAGGAGTACAAGTCAGAAGTAGAGAAGCAACTTGAAACAAGTATCAAGACACTTCAATCAGATCGAGGAGGTGAATACTTAAGTAAAGAATTTCTGTATTATTTGAAGCTTCGTGGAGTCCAATCACAATGGACACCTCCTGGAACGCCACAGTTGAATGGTGTTGTTGAAAGGAGAAATCGAACCCTATTAGATATGGTTAGATCCATGATGAGTTTCTCAGCTCTACCGACATACCTTTGGGGCTATGCATTGCAAAGCTCAATTTATATTCTGAACAGAGTTCCTTCAAAATCAGTAGAGAAAACTCCATATGAGATATGGAATGGCAAGAAACCAACACTTAAACACATGCGACCCTGGGGGTGTCCTGCATATGTAAAGAAGATGCTTACTGACAAGTTGGAATCTAAAAGTGAGAAATATTATTTTGTGGGGTATCCAAAGGAAACTAAGGGATACTACTTCTATCTTCCTGGAGAACACAATGTCATTATTTCCAGGAATGCAACTTTCCTTGAAGAAGAATATGTCTACAAGGAACATAGCTGCACAGAGATAGAACTTGAAGAAATTCAAGAACCACAAGATAACACAAAAGTTGAACCCTTGTCGAATGACCTAAACAAGGATTCAGTGGGAGTATCTGGTGAAGATTGGGTACTTAGAGTACGCCCTTTAGTCAGTGGGAGTGTTGTAAGAGATAGTGTAGAAATGCAAGACTCTCATACACAACCAATGAAAGATGATACAATGGTTGTACATCATTCCATTCAGGAAATACATGAAATGACATTCCTGAAAGCTCTCAAGGTGATGGATTGTCCAACACACAAAGACCTTCTCACAATCAGAATGCAATAAATACTGAAACGCAGAATACTCAACTCTGTAGGACCACTAGGACTCATCGTCCGCCTGAAATACTTAATCTCCTTGTTGAAATACACACTGAGATAGATATTCCTGATGACGATGAACCTACAACCTACAACGAAGATATTAATTCACAGAGATGGCAAGAAGCCATGAAATCTGAAATGAACTCGATGTACATAAATCAAGTTTGAAACTTGGTTGATTTGCCAACAGGGATTAGATCCACAGGATGCAAATGGGTCTTCAAAAAGAAGATTAATGCATATGGCAAGGTACAGACTTATAGAACAAGATTGGTGGCTAAAGGTTATAATCAACGGACTGGGGTCGATTATAATGAAATCTTTCACATGTTGCTAAGATTAAGTCCATTAGGATTTTGCTTGCAGTAGCTGCACATTATGTCTATGACATTTGGCAGATGGACGTCAAGACTGCTTTCCTCAATGGTAATCTAGTTGAGGAGGTGTATATAAAACAACCTGAGGGTTTTTCAATTGAGTCCAAACCAAATGCTGTATGCAAGCTATAAAAGTCCATTTATGGGCTTAAGCAAGCCTCGAGGAGTTGGAACATTTGCTTTGACAAGGCTATCAAGTCATTTGATTTCGTCAGAAGCAAATATGATATATGTGTTTATAGTAAACGCAAGGATGAGAGTATTTCCTTCATTATCATATATGTAGATAACATATTAATAATGGGAGACAATAAGACTCACATGCAGTCAGTCAAAGAGTGGTTGTCCAGTACCTTCATGATGAAGCCTTTAGGTGAAGCCTGCGACATTCTGGGGATTAGGATCTATAGAGATAGACCTAACAGATTGTTGGGGTTGTCACAATCAGTCTACATAGACAAAGTTCTTAGACGCTTTTCTATGGAAAATTCCAAGAAAGACGGTCTACCTATGGGACAAGGCATCAAGTTATCTAAGAAGGATAGTCCTTCTAATTCTATAGGACTTGAACGTATGAAAATGATCCCATATGCTTCGGCTATAGGATCGACCATGTATGCGATGACATGTACTAGGCCAGATGTGGCCTTTTCACATAGTATGACTTGCAAATTCCAGCAGAATCCTGGGGAAGAACACTGGAAGGCAGTCAAGAGTATTCTTAAGTATCTTAGACTAGCTAAAGATTACTTCTTAGTCGATGGTGGGGAAGAAAATCTAGGTGCTACTGGGTACACTGATGCTAGCTTCCAGACAGATGTTGATGACTACAAATCTCAATCAGGATACACATTCATTTTCAATTGTGGAGCAGTGAGCTGGAAAAGTTCCAAACAAGCTATAAATATTGATTCGACAACAGAAGTTGAATACATTGCTGGATCGGAAGCTGGTAAAGAAGTTATCACGATATCTGAGTTCCTGAAAGAACTAGGGGTTGTTCCAAGTGTCACTTGTCCAATAACGGTTTATTGTGACAACACTGGTGCGATTGCGCAAGTTAAGGAACCAAGATCAACCAACAGAAACAAGCATGTACCAAGGAAGTACCACATACTCAGGGAGATGGTGGAGCCTGAAGAGATTTGATTAGACTATGTTACCACAAACGATAATCTAGTTGACCCATTCACTAAACCATTAAGCTTAGTCAAGCATAATGGTCATTTTGAGAATATGGGCATTAGTTATGTTGGATATTGGCTCTAGGCCAAGTGGCAGATTGAAAGTGTATGTATGTCCTAGAGACAATCCGTATTAGGATAAATGTACTTTATACACGTTGGTATTATTATTAATTGAGATTAATATTTTTGCATATGCAATTATTGAATTATTAGTTGATTGTTTATAATATTCTATAATATACATCCCTAGAAGTTACATTGTTATTAATAATGTGAGATATTAATATTATAACGTAACTCTTAAAATAGCCTCGACTAATGATCATCGAGAATGGGATATCGATGATATGTGATAAGTCGACATGTGATCTGCATCACATCCTTAGAAGATGTAGTATGTCTCACCTGCTACGAGTAATGGCTACTCGTGATGGACACATGAATACTTTGGAAGTATTGGTATACCCTGCTGATATACTGTTTGTTATACTTGTCTAAAGTATGATCAGCGTGTGGGAGATAAAAGTCCTTAGACTTGAGGTCAATACGCGCCATGTCTACAAAGTAATGTACTTTGATCCGTCCTAAGCTCAAATTCCTTATAGCTTGAGATACGGCTTGTATTGGGTACATTACGTTGTGGATTAAAGGTGGTAGTTGAGCCAAGATTAGGATTCAGTCCACGAATGTATATTCGGGAGAACACTCGAATTCTCAGTGATATTAAGTTGACTAAGTCGTTGGCCAACGCAATAGACGTATTTAGAATATGGTCTAGTTGTCAACTAATATGGATGAGATACAATGATTAAGCCATTTGGATAGACACTTGACAAATCCTTGATCGAGTGTGTCGTGAATGAACGAATTTTATCTTACCACATAAAGGTTGAGTTTACTGGATTCACGTAAACGTACTTCACATATTGAGTTCGTCTTCCGGCGCTGTCTAGGAGTTCCGCGTAGACTTTAATTTGATTAATGTCGATATGAGAAGGCTTGTAATGTCACACTATGTCGATTGTCCATTTCGATCTAAGGATGTATTGAGAGAGTAAATTAAATGTTCGATTTGAAATCGAGATATTTAAATGAATAATGATTATTTTAATTAAGTCAAAATTAGATTTTGGATTTAATTAAGAATGCATGGAAAATAAATCGAGACAGTGCATGTCGAGCGCCGCGACGCCCATACCCTAGGGCCGCGGTGCAGTACAGGAGCACGTAGAGCGCTGTGGTGCCTCTGCGTCGATTTTTGGGCAGGCCCAAGGTCAAACCCTAATCCGGTTTTGACCTAATTTTCAACTATAAATAGATGCATTCCCTTTCATTATTAACACACTAATTTTATGAAAATCATTCTAAGCCTTAGAGACTTAGAATCAAATACTCTCTGGAACCTCTGTCGGATTTCCTAGCTTTCCGAAGGAGAAATACATTGAAGTTTAGAGCTTGCAATCGGAAGGGCAACCGCGTGTGCACCTTATAGTAAAAAAAGATTCCTGATATTCAAACTTGTAAGTTTATGCTTTATGTTATAAGTTTAATTATTGTATAACCATGCCAGAAGTATTGTTGGGGTAAGTAAGAAACAAATTTTAAACCTCTGTTGTACCTTACTTAAGTGTTTTGTACCCAACAAAACCCTACACCATGATGGTATCATACAAGACTGCTAACACATGTGAAGGACTTAAGAAGTCCTCCATGATACCATCTCAGTATATTTTATACCATGATGATATCATGGAGGATTGGGGACTGTTTCATTCAAGTACTTCAACAATCCTTCATAATATTATCTGAGTATATGATATACCATGTAAGTATCATAGAGGATTGAGTAGTATTTTTAACGAATGAATCATCTTTCTAGATACCGTGTGAGTATATGATATATACCATGTGGGTATCAGAAAGAATTGAGTTGTGTTTTTCTTGAAGGAATGGATTAGTCATCTATGATACTCTGTTAGTATATGATATATATCAGATTCGTATCATAGAGGACTAAGCTTTTTTAAGGAATGAACCGGTAGTCCTGTGTGATACCATACGGGCGTCATAGTATACTACAACAACATACTTAAACTGCTATTGATTTGATATACTATTTTTTGCGATATAAAAAATAAAATACATAGAAAAGATAATATATAAGTTATCCATTTTATTGAAAAAGATAAAGGAGTCAAAAAGTTTGTAGAATTAGATTATGAAATAATAAAAAATAAAGAAAAAATAATTTGGAAAAAATAAAATTAAAAAAGGAGGAAAAATAAATAAAAATCACCTGAAATTAAAAAAAATAGAAAAAGGTGAATGAAATTAGATTATGAAGATGAAAAAGAAAAGAAAAAGAAATAAATAAAATTTAAAAAGGAACAAGTAATAAAGAAATAAAAAAATGAAAAAGAAGGTGGAAAAAAATATAGTATGAAAAAAAGGAGGAAAAAATGGGAAAAAGCATAATAAAAGAAAGAAAAGAAGATAAGTAGAGAAACAAAATAGAAAAGAAGATAAGTAGAGAAACAAAATAGAAAAGAAGAAAAAGAGACAATTAAATAGAAAAGAAGAAATAAATAATTAAAAAAGAAATAAAATAAAAAAAGGAAATGAAAGGAGCTAGAATTAAATATGGAATTAGTTTATGGTGAAAAAAGAAAATAAAAAATACTAAAGGGTAGCCCGTTACACAAAGCTCCTGCTATGTGCGGGGTCTGGGGGAAGGGCCGAACCACAAGGGGGAAAATAAAGAAAAAATGAGAGAAAAGGAGAAAAGAAGAAAAGAAGAAAAGAAGAAAAGAAGAAAAGAAGAAAAGAAGTAGAAAAATAAAAACGAAAGGAAGAAAAAAGAGACAATAACCTACAAAAACTACGAGGGATACTAAGAATAAATAGTTTAGAGGTATGAAAAGTAAAAGGGATAAAGACGCGTAATTAATTTATTTTAAGGGGGTAAAGTGCAGTTTGCCCTTTATGTTTTTGTAAACTTATTTGATTAGCCGAGACAATTCAAGATAATCTGCTGTGTTTTTATTATGTAAATGTATCATTGTCTATAACCATTGGGGATTAAATAAACATCCATCTTGTTTGAGTTTTGAGAAAAATATATAATCCCTTCATTTTAGAATAAGTGGTGTATTTAGCTTATGCACACCCCTTAAGAAATTATTCATTTCTAGAAAATTATGAGTATTTTTACTAACTTACTCCTAATTAATGCCTAAAAAGCTACTTAATGATTCTTGATTATTTAAGTAAGGATAATTTTGAAAGAATAAGGTTAATTTCTTCTTGAAATCCTAAAATATCACTTATTTTGAAATAAAATGAAAAACCTAAAATATCATTTATTTAGAAACGGATGGAGTACTGACTAATATGAGTATTGCATTATTGGGATGATATTATCGATGGTTTGATTTCATAAATGGTCTCTAACTTTTATTTTAGTGCATCAAAGTTATTTAACTAACTTTTTTTTTGTAAATAAAAAGGGCAAGTAACACATTAGGTCGATCGGTCAAAAATATAATTACATTCATAAGTCAAATATATAAAAATAATAGTATACACTATTTCATATCAAAAATATATATTTGACGTATATTATACATTAAGATACACACACACACACACACACACACACACACACACATATATATATATATATATATATATATATATATATATTTATTTATTTATTGGGTATTATTTTGGTGGGCGATTATTTATGTCAACTCTCAATAAAAAATCACTTAACTTTAGCTAATTATCATGAAAGTCACTATACTATTTTTGTCATAAAATAGGTCCCCCAAATTTGACAAGTATTACAGAAATTCATCAGGTGAAAAATAAAAGAGACACTTTATAGAGAAAATATATCATTACCCTCCTGAATTTGAATTTTATTTTCAAAAAGACACGTAAATTTTACGGAGGTTCTATTCCCCCCTGAACTAATTCAAAATCGAATTAATACAACCTTCCAAGCTCAATATCACTTTTAAAGAAGGGTGTGTACATCACACACCAATCCTATTTTGACACGTCATTTATCTATTTAACTATTTTTTGTTTTTTTCATTATCTTATTTCTTTTTCTTTTTCTTTTTCTTTACTTCTTTTCCCTTTCTTTGCATTTTCTCTTTATCCCCATGTCTCCGGTAGAAGTTCAGAGATTTTATTCTCCCCTTCATCACTTCTCCAACATCGTTCTCTCTCTCTTTTTTTTTTTGTAGACAAATTAATTGACGGGTTTGATAAATGAAGGAAAGAAAGGGGAAATTGATAAGTTAAGGGTTGCAAAAAAAAATGTTTGCACGCGGGCGTCCGGCATTTTTTCCGACGAAGTGAGTGTATTTTTCTTTTTTGAACACTAATCTAAACACTTTCTCATATCTTTCCTTTGTAAACTCAAACCTAATATCTAAAATAAGATACTAAAAACATTCTAACACTACCAAAATCGACCTTCGACGACCTCTCTTTGCCGAAATTTTTTATGTCGCCCGTGAAGAAGAGCAAAAAAGAAAGGTAAAAAGAAATTCTGGACAAAACTTGATACTTTTGAAGTGAAACTCCCACTGTATAACTTGAAAGCTTCTGGACTGGATGACAATGGAGATTTGGGTGTTGTGAAGAAGAAGGAAAACAAAGTGAAAGACAAGAACAAAATAAGAAGAGAAAATAGGAAAATGAAAAGAAAATACATTAAATAAAAGAAAATACTAAAAAATAAAATTTTAATAATTTTTCTGTTGCTCACTCTCTTTAAGAGAGTAAATACACACCCCATGCCACATAAGTGTAAAAGAGGTTGTTAATTTCACTTCGAATTACTTTAGGGGTAATAGGAATTCGCAAAGTTTAAGTATCATTTTTAAAAAAAGGTTCAAGTTCAGGCATTAATGATATATTTTCTCTTTTATGATACCATAGGCGAGGTTGAATAACATTTTGGTTACAAAAAAAATTAGAGTTGACGTTTAGATTATGACCATTGTTAGCCCACTTAGGTTGATCTTATATTTCAAGTAATTTTTGTGACCCGCTTATTTATTAGCTCAACAGAATTCAATGTTATAAATTCAGTCCAATCAACTCATTTAATCGGTGTAACAGAGAGCAATAACAACAAAGGAGAATTATGACGTTTGATTCTCGATATCATCTTTCTCTTTCTTTTTCTGTAGTCAATAGGGGAAAACAATAGATCATTAAAATTAGGGTTCCTAACTTCCTCGCGACTTTTATCTAATTGATGACAAAGTTAGACATACGTTAGTTTAACGTATTAATTAAAGAAAAACAAGCAAGAAACAAAGGGGGATATGCATCTGACAGAAAGATGGATCTTCGATTTCAATAATCTTTTATTTCTGCAAAGGTACCAAACAAAGAGGATCCTTTGGCATATTCATATGGATACATGAACTTCAATTCCCTCAAAATGACACTATTTGCCTAAAAGGATTCATATTCCAAAGTAGGAAAGACAGGAAAAGTATTGGCACTATTTTAGTTTAAAGTGAAACTTATGTGTTCATACGTAATATAATCAAATAATTAAAAATTCGCTTTAATAATTTAAACTTATGGATAGTCACATCTTTATTATAATATAAGAATGACAGAGGTCCTGAATTCGAGTCTCACCGGCACATAATATCAAAAATAATTTTTTCACATGTGAAATACATGAAAAAGAATGAGGCTCACATGTGAGGGGCACGGTGATACATAATATAATTTTGCGAAAACAACACCAAATACCTCTAAAATCCAAAGTATTTACTTGCCTTATGCCCCTCCTAAATTAATTTCGCTTCTTATCAAATCGGTCAAAAAAATTTACCCAAATACCCCCTTGCCGAAAATCCTTCCTCCATGATACCATCGCAATATATTTATATATCATGATGGTATCAAGGAGAACTAAGAGAAGGACTGAAGCAGTCCACCATTATATCTCAGTATATTTATATATCACGATGCTATCATGGAGGGCAGAAGAGTGTTTCATTGAAGGATTGAAGCAGTCTTCCATGATACCATCACAGTGTATGTATATAAGATGATGTCATTGAGTTTTTTTTTATGTAAGTGCGTCTTTTGAATAAATAAACATGATGCTCCATGATACATGTTAAACAAAGCAATATACATGTGATATACACTGAATATACAGCAGTGTATATCACATGTATATTGATGAACTAAAGCAATCAAGAAGCGTTAGCGGCAAAGAATGGCCCGGCAAAAGAAAGGCCCGGTGATGTTGGGCCTCTCGGCAGAGGCGAGCGACCCATCACTGAGCAAGCGACCCATCACGGGAGTGAGGGCAGAAAATCAGTGGACAAATCTTGTATATTAAGGAAAGTATATTGTGTGTATATTGTAGTATGTTTGTTACCTAGATTAGGATATACACTTACCATAATTAGGATATACACTTACCATATTGTATAGTTAGAATTATGGTAGAAGAAGGTTTGTAACTTGTATATATATCTATTCAATCAATGAAAATAATCAAGGGGATTATTTCTTTCATGGTATCAAGAGACTAGGTCTAAACAAGAGTTTTTTCTCTCAAACTTTTGCCTCCCATTGGCCGAGACCCCCCCCTCCTCGGGTTTTCTCTTTCAAAATTCATCTTCCGCTCTCACAAACACCTCTCTTAAATTTCCCTTTCCTCTTTGTTCTTTTAATATGTCTAAGAACAATTTTCACCCCGCCCTCACAGTTTCCAATATCAAGAGCAGTATTCCTATTGTCCTTGAGATGGAAAACGTCCAATATGGGACGTGGGCGGAGTTGTTTAAAATTCACGCTATCTCTTATCAAGTTCTTCATCACATCATTCCTCCCGCTAGACCCCTTCCTGCGGAGGATCCTGAGTTAGGGATTACACTTGATGCTACCGTTCTTCGGTGGATATACGCCACTATTTCAGTGGACCTTCTACAGACGATTATTGAGCCAGATACCACGGCTATGGCTGCATGGAATAGATTGCGTGACATATTCCAAGACAACCAACATTCACGTGTCTTCACACTCGAGCATGAATTCTCTCTCGTTCGAATGGACGAATTTCCAAACGTTTCTGCATATTGCAAGAAACTAAAGGAGTTGGCGGATCAACTCATCATGCAGCAGGCCCCACTCAGACTAATATCGAGGTTGCGATGCACACGTTGGGGTTGACTCAACCGGACCCAAATTGGTACATAGACACCGGGGAGACTACTCACATGACTTCCGAATCAGGTACTCTCTCCTCTTATTCCAATTTGAGCACCCCTCGAGGTATAATTGTTGGTAATGGCAACTCTATTCCAATTCAGGGTTATGGTCAGAAAACGTTGTCTCCCCCCAATCCACCCATTCTCTTGAAAAATATTTTACATGCTCCTAAATTGATTAAAATTTAGTGTCTGTTCGGA
This sequence comes from Anisodus acutangulus, assembly GCA_029783415.1. Lineage (NCBI taxonomy): Eukaryota > Viridiplantae > Streptophyta > Magnoliopsida > Solanales > Solanaceae > Anisodus > Anisodus acutangulus. Next base: position 7,970,266 of record CM056505.1, on the reverse strand, counting down.
AGTTCACTACTGACAATTCCGTTTCCGTTGAGTTTGATCCTTTTGGTTTTTCTGTGAAGGATTTCAATACGGGGAGTCATCTCATGAGGTGTGATAGTAGGGGGGATCTGTATCCTATCATGCCTGGTTTCAGTTCATCGAGTCAAACCAAAAAAAAAAAGCCATCAGCCTTTGCAGCCATCTCTCCTTCCATGTAGCATGCTCGTCTGGGTCATCCGGGATCTTCTATTTTATCAGTTTTAGATAAAAATAGCTTTATTTCCTATAAGGGTACGAGTCGTACTCCACTTTGTCAGTCTTGTTCATTAGGGAAAATTGTTAAGCTGCCATTTGTAGACTCCAATTCTCATACTTCGATGCCATTTGATATTATTCATAGTGACTTATGGACGTCTCCTGTTCTCAGTTCATTGGGTCATAGATATTATGTTCTCTTTTTAGATGATTATTCTAGATTTTTGTGGACGTTTCCAATTGCGAATAAATCACAAGTGTTTTCCGTCTTCATCCAATTTAGAGCATTCATTCGTACTCAATTCGAAAGAGAAATAAAGAATATTCAATGTGATAATGGGAAAGAGTATGACAATAGGGAGTTCCGGGATTTCTGTGCTAAAAATGGGATCAATTTTCGGTTTTCGTGTCCTCATACATCTTCACAAAATGGGAAGGTCGAACGCAAAGTTCGTTCCATCAATAACATTGTCCGAACTCTCCTAATTCATGCCTCCATACCTCCATATTTTTTGCATCATGCTCTACAAATGGCCACATATCTTCTTAACATAATTCCGTCTAAAGGTCTGACATATTCTTCCCCCCTCAAAATCTTATATAATAAGAACTCTTCTTATTCTCATCTTCGGATTTTTGGGTGCTTGTGTTATCCGTTATTCTCATCCACCACAATTAACAAACTTCAGGCTCGGTCTACCCCGTGTGTATTTTTGAGTTATCCGTCGAATCATCGTGGTTATAAGTGTTTTGATTTATCCTCAAAGAAAATCATAATCAATCGCCATGTCATTTTTTATGAAACTCAATTCCCATTTATAAAAGTTCATACTCCCGAACCTAAGTCGTATAATTTTTTGGATGACCAAATATCCCCGTATATTATTCAGAATTTTTCGGACGTCTCCCGTACCCAAAATCCTCCAGCGGGCCCACTGTCCGCTGGACCCACAGTACCGCCACACCCAGCAATTCGAGCCAATGGAACAGTTCCAGCAATTGGGCGATCCACCCACTCGAACTGGTCCAATGACGAGTCCAAATTTTTTACCGATTTGGGCCAAGAGCCCATCGCCGCCACCCGTCCCGAGCCCATAAAATTCCCTCAATTCTTCCTCAAGTCATCGACCGGTCACTCGTAGTCAGCGGGGTATTTTTACACCTAAAAGACATTTTAATTTACATTTTGATGTCTCTAAATCCCCCTTGCCCCGCAATCCTGTGTCCGCATTAAATGACCCTAATTGGAAAATTGCTATGACTGATGAATATAATGCTCTTATTGATAATAAGACGTGGGAGTTAGTGTCCCGTCCATATGGTATTAATATTATCAGGTCTATGTGGATTTTTGCTCATAAGGAGAATTCAGATGGGTCCTTTGCTCGACATAAGGCGCGACTTGTTGGTAATGGTAAGACTCAGCAGGTTGGATAGATTGTGGTGAGACGTTTAGTCCGGTGGTCAAACCGGCTACCATTCGCACTGTGCTAAGCTTGGCTCTTTCAAAGACTTGGCCAATTCATCAGTTGGATGTCAAGAATGCTTTCCTACATGGGGATCTCAAGGAAACAGTCTATATGCATCAGCCGTTGGGTTTCAGGGATCCAAACCGTCCCCATCATGTATGTTTGTTGAAGAAGTCCTTATATGGGCTTAAGCAGTCTCCAAGGGCCTGGTACACGAGGTTTGCTGACTTCGTTTCAACTATTGGGTTCACTCATAGCAGGTCAGACAATTCCTTGTTCATCTACCGCCGTGGTTCGTCATTGGCCTATATTCTGTTGTATGTGGATGATATCATCTTGACTACCTCCTCCGATGCTTTGCGCCAGTCTATCATGGCCATGCTCAGTTCTGAATTTGCTATGAAAGACTTGGGGCCCTTGAGTTATTTTTTGGGAATTGCTGTCAAACGTCATTCAGGTGGGTTGTTTCTATCTCAACGGAAGTATGCTGCTAAGATCATCGAGAGGACTGGGATGTCATCCTATAAGTCCACTTCCACGCCAGTTGATGCAAACCCAAAGCTAAGTGCCGCAGCAGGTGCACCATACGAGGACCCGACCCGGTATCGCAGTCTTGCAGGGCTCTCCAAAGATCTTACCTTTACGGAATCGATATTACGTATGCGGTTCAGCAAGTGTGTTTATTCATGCATGATCCCAGAGTTGAGCACATGAATGCAATAAAATGCATCATTCGGTATATCCAGAGGACACTGGACTATGGGTTGCACTTGTATCCTTCATCTACATCCACACGTGTCTCTTACACGGATGCTGATTGGGGTGGTTGTCCCGACACCAGACGGTCGACCGCCATCTGTATGTTCCTTGGCAACAACTTGGTCTCATGGTCGGCAAAACGTCAAGCAACTCTATCACGCTCCAGTGCAGAGGCAGAATATCGAGGGGTAGCGAATGTGGTCTCCGAGTCATGTTGGCTACGTAATTTGCTTTTGGAGCTTCATTGTCCCATTTAGAAGGCAACCTTGGTATATTATGATAACATTAGTGACATCTACCTTTCAGGTAACCCAGTTCAACACCAGCGCACCAAGCATATCGAAATGGACATTCACTTTGTCCGTGAAAAGGTTGCAAAGGGTCAAGTTCGCGTATGCCATGTCCCGTCTCGTTATCAAATTGCAGACATCTTTACAAAGGGTCTACCAGCGGTTCTCTTTGAATATTTTAGGGACAGTCTCAGCGTTCGAAAACCGCCCGCTATAACTGCGGGGGTATATTAAACAAAGCAGTATACATGTGATATACACTGAATATACAGCAGTGTATATCACATGTATATTGATGAACTAAAGCGATCGACAGCGGCGGTGCGACAGAACGGCCCGATGCATCAAAGGCCCATTTGTTGGGCCTCTCGGTAGAGGCAGGGCAACCCATCACGGAGCGACCGGTCACGACCCATCACGGGAGTGAGGGCAGAAAATCAGTGGACAAATCTTTTATATTAAGGAAAGTATATTGTGTGTATATTGTAGTATGTTTGTTACCTAGATTAGGATATACACTTACCATATTGTATAGTTAGAATTATGGTAGAAGAAGGTTTGTAACTTGTATATATATCTATTCAATCAATGAAAATAATCAAGGGGATTATTTCTTTCAATACCATATCAGTATATTTATATAGCATATTGATATCATAATTTTGGGAGCATTTTGAGTAAATAATTTTAGGACATGAAAGTAAAAGAGTATGGGCGGATAATTATTTTATTTTTAGGAGGCATCTATGTTCTTTCTCCTATAATTTTAAGTAATTAAAAATGTTAGGCCCGTACCTGAAGATGTGTATTTAGATATATATAATATACTTGAGTAATTAAAAATAAAAATATACGCTCTCTAACATTTTAAATTCTTAAATGAGATAGCCACACCACACACATCAATAATATATTTTACAATTTACATTAATACTTTTATTGGTAACACTTGTCTATTCTATATTCTAACGAACTTTAATGCGCCTTCACGTATAATAACCATTGCTTAAGTTTTTAATTTGCTCGTCATAGGCATTGCTTAAATTGTTAAATGAAAAAATAGAAAATTCATCGTGGTATATTTGATCTGAAATATTCTCTCCGTGGAGTCTATACACGAGAATTATCACGCCAAAAACTACTTACGAAAACAAAGAAACTAAAAAGTTAAATAAGGAGTTTAATTTATATAAATCATTAGTATAAAAAAAATTATACCATCAAGTCATCTTTATCGATTATAAGAGGTAACTTATCTTATTTTTAAGATTACTAATCTCTACAAATAAGCAGTTGCAAGTTATTCCCAGTTAATTTTAATTGTAGTAAAAAATGTTACCTCTTATTGACCCAAAACCAAAGCACAATAATTGATAACATGACAAAAGTAGTCAATAACGTCTACTTCATATATATGGCCCTAAACCAAAGCATTACTCATTTTTTAAAAAAGAGGAAAAATAAGAGAACTAATAGTAATACTGTATGATCAATAATTTTGAACTAATAATAAGTTATGATCAATAATTTTGAACTAATAATAAGTTATGATCAATAATTTTGAACAATGTCTTATTTTATAGAAACCTTTCGCTTATTCTTTTTCTACATGGATTCACGGAGTAAATCTAATTCCATACAAACTGGAGAATCAAATATGAACCATACATAGTGTTATCCAAAAACAATTAAGCTACTATCCTCTAAACCATGCATTGGCGTGAGTAGCAGTCCAAAGTGATTATGTCTAAAAAGAATTATATCCGATATCAACATTTTTTTTTGGATATCCATCTTTCCGACTTAACACAGATTATTTCTGAAGATAGTAGTCTCGGTCCTCAGCACTACTACCAGTAAATCGCGGGATGTGCCTGAATGACCAACGTTTGGGTTTGAGAACAGAGCAACTAATATACCTACAAAGTACTACACATAAGAGATCAAATTGCTCCCACCAGCTTCTAATCTACGATGCATGCCCAACTGTATTTAATCAAACTAAGTAGAATCAAGCTTTCTCTCTCCTCTCTCTACGCGATCGGCGTAAGATAGATTTTGTACGCAGGAGTGGCAGCCATGGCTAGAGGGCGCGGAAAAGCTCAAGCTACAGAACAAGGACGAGGACGTGGTCGTCCACGAAAAATACCATTGGCTGATTTTGTCATGGGTGGAGTCTCAACTCATGATGAATCGATGATGACAACTGAGGGGACAGAGGCGGTAACTGTTGGAGTATGTAAAGCAACAACGGGAATAGTAAATAACTATTACAGTGATTGAAAGGATAAATAACAATGAGGACAACAACAAGTTGTCAATATCTTAATCTTGAATGAAACTTCAAATATAGAACTTGTATTCAGAAATACAAGAACATGAACTGCTACTCTTGTGTCTTGTAGATCCGCTGAGAATACGAATGGTTAGAGTTCTTCGTTTGTTAAGTTTACACCTGAAACACTTAGCAACCAATTAAATAAACACAACACAACCGGCTGAGTCGAGAGATGACTCTTTGTCTTTAAGACAAGATTGCCCCCGTATATAGGCTCTATGGAAGTGTGGACAATAGTCTCCCAAGATGAAACAACAAACTCTCAAGTGTGTAAAGCCTACACAAATGATCTAAGTAAAGAACACGAATAATGAAGATTGCTAAGAGAATGATTGATATCAGGAAAATCTGATCTCTTTGTAGTGTTGTTAACTTATTTTTCTGTTCATATGTGCATATATGTTCTCATGTTCATCTATAGAATTGAGCCAAGGCTTCAATTTATCGGTGAGTAAGATGGTCTCTTCAAGTGCCCCATAATGGCAATCAATTGCCATGTAATGGATGACAATTATCCCCAAGTAATGCAGCAACATAATTGTCCAAGTAATGGCCATTATTGAGTGGTTTCAATGCCATTGAAGCCCCTTCAACAGCCAAACCTTTGGGATTCTGTCGAGCAAACACTGCCTGGGAAGCGCCACAGCGTTGCAGCATTTAGCGTCGCGGCTCCAGAAACTAAAATGGGAATTAGCGCCGCGGCGCTACAAGGGGGCACCGTGGCCCAGTCCGAGTGGCCCCGCGGCCCTTCTCGGCTCCGTAGCCCTTTTTCGACCCGTTCCATCTTACACCCCGCACAATATTTCCTTCGTTTACCAACGTGGAACACTTGTTATTAATCCAATAACCATCCATCATTCTATGTCTCAAACATTTCACTTACGTATCAATATCTCTTTCATTAACGAAATTTACGATACTTGGCACTAAGATTGCACATGTGTGGAAACGATATTTCCGACGTGCGGGGCCCAATTGTTCTAGTAATAAATAACGGGATAAGCTTAATTCCACATTAGTAAATTTCCAACAATCCCTTCTTGAAAGAGATTTTGGCACACACACAAGGTGCATACTTTTAGCGAAAAGAGATTGCATCAGGAGAGGTAGCTTCCGCTTTGAACCTTCCCTAGTTGAATACCATCGGACTTACTTACTGCGCGGTGAACGTGATGTCTTGAACCGTCAGTGTTTAATATAAGCCAAGACAATGGTACCATCACAATATCTCTCATTTATTTGTTTCTTCTTTTATTCTCTCCGTTGTGGCCGTGGAAACACTTGGATTCTTAAGTGCGTTCATTTGAGGCGGCTTGTCCTCGCACTTAAATAAGTGATCTCATACAAGGTATCCTGTTATACCCCACTTCACAAGTGTTAGGAATCATTAAATGTTTCCCAATCTTTACCTCAATCGTTTGAGGATCGTTAAAGGTTTGGAAGCTTAATCTTTACCCACCATGCAGGTAGCACTTTAATGTCTATCGCGGGAACAACTTTGGATTCATGTTTCTTAACAGAAATCATAATCTGAAGTGCTCTTGCTTCCACCGAAGCGCTCAACTGAACCTTTTCCAACTTAGTTTTCTCATTGAACTAAATTCTTGGGATCGTCAATCAGTATGATTAGTCCAAATCTAATTCCATACAAACTGGAGAATCAAATATGAACCATACATATTGTTATCCAAAAACAATTAAGCTACTATCCTCTAAACCATGCATTGGCGTGAGTAGCAGTCCAAACTCACTTTTGAGTATCCACTATCACAACCCAAATGTTCTTTTTCCGGAGGAAGGTCAACCATTACACAAGTATGGTTCTATATGATGGAATCTATTTCTCTCTCTGTAGCTTCTTTCCAAAGTAGTGCTTCTGGAGATGACAATTCTCTGTTAATTGTCCATGGTTCATTCTCAACCATACAAGCTAGAAGGCCTGGAATAAGTCTTTGTCCCCTCTTTGCTCCGTCTCGGTTCAACATCTAGAATTCCTGAGTTCTATAGATCTGGAACATTAAGTTCCGAATAATCAGCAACTTCCGAGTCATGTAGCTCTGGAACGTTTGGTTCCGGACAGTCAGGCACTCGCAGGTTCTTGTTAACCTCAAGCAATTACTTCTTTTCCCCTCTCAAGGAAAGTTATCTTCAAAGAATTCAGCATTCTTTGACACCAAGAGGTGATAAGCACTACTGTTATTTGCAGATCCAGTGGATATGCAATTTACAGTCTTAGGTCCAACTAGACCTGTTTCGGTATTCCAAAATCTACCAAGCCACCCCACATCACAACATTTGTATGTGAGATCATTTCCATGTTTCACACGGAGAGTTATTTTTATCCTTATGCGTAGTTCTGTTGAGAATCGCATTAGCGGTAAGGATCGCCTTGCCCCATATATTTTGGGCATACGGCTTTGCGCTTGGCTAACACCGTTAGACTAAAGTAAGTAATGAGCAGTCGTTTAATAAACAATGCTTCACATTCTCCCCCTCTATCACTACGAATTCCTCAATCCTTAGGCTTAGTTGATTTTCAACTTCTGCTTTGTAGCGCTTATCCGCTTCAGCAACTTCATCTTTGATTTTCTACAAACAAAGGATGCAATACGTTGTACCATCATCAATGAATGTCACAAAGTACTTGTCTCTCTCCTCTATTTTGTATAAACTTCAAATCACTCATGTAGGTGTAACTAAGTTCTATAGGAGCGGTGCTTCTTTCGTTATTCCTTTGACATAATAGAAAGGTGATTTTGCCTCTTCTCCTACCTCACATTCATTTTGAGGGTTTATGTCGATAGAAGGCAACAATCTCAACTTTGTTAGCTTTTGAATGACTTTCTATTTAACGTGTCTTAATCTATGATGGCATAGATGCACGAATTACAAATATATCATTCATTTAGCTACAGACATATTGTACCATTCTTAATTATTATAGACCTGTTGGACTAGTCTAAAACTAGCTTGACCAACAGCGTCCCTTAAACCAAGTTTGGGACATGTATCACCTCCTTTTAGAGTGATCCCATTCCCTGAAGTCTTATTGAGGACAACCTCTCCAACCCCTTCTACTTTTAGATGTGGCGTTACTTTACATGAACAACCTTTTGCTCGTGGTTAGAGAGTAACCGGATCATATGTGATCTGGATACTCTGGCCCACTCCAGTTGCTTTGACAGACTGAGTGTTCAATTTATTTTCTGCCTTTCTTTTGGCTTTTAGATCATTTAAGACCTGGTAACTTTGGCCCACCTCACTAGGTGTCCATTATTTTTCTGCCTTTCTTTTGGCCTTCATATCATTTAAGACTTGGAAATTCTGGCCCACCTCACTAGGTGTCCAATATCATCATATCAACTGAATTCTGGCCCACTCCAATCGCCCGTAGGCTTTGTACGACTGAGTGTCCAAAATCATTCTATCAAATGAATAATCTTTTGTCAGATAGTGTAACAAGTTCAACGTCTTAAGATAAGACATTATCTTTTAGTTTTCTTCCCTTGTGATTGGTGCCCAGGGAATTTCCTGGCGTTTATTTAAGAGTGGTAACAGTTTTCGCACAGTCAGTGGATCTCTCTCCGTCGTATGTGCGAACAGACATTACACACTTTTAATAATTGCACCCAAAAGAATGGATCTTTTAAGTTTTGTTTACAAATAGTCCAATCTTTAACCGGGAAAGAATAAGATTCAATATCTGATTTTAGAGTGTAGGGAATATACGTTTTTAATGAAAAACACTTTCATATTCCCAGCCTCGCTTTACACACTTTTATTCAGACATTAACTAAACATTTTCTTGATAAGGAAGGATTAACTTAGACCTTTTGGATTCTGGCCCACTTCAGTTAGACTGAGTGTCCAAATCCTTCTTACCATAATTCAGATCATTTATCTGGGATAGATATAGGACTTTTTCTATATGATAGAACATCATCTTCAGCCTTCTCCTCTTGTCCCAGTTGACATCCTCGGCCTCTCGTGGGCGCTTGTTTTCACCACCATCGGGAGCGGTGACATCAACTCGTCCTTGATCTTTAGTCGTACTATCATGACTATCAGCAGTATCTTGAAGCTCAGCATCAGATTCAGAGATCCCTCATTTGACGGATACAGATTTGTAACTGTCGTCAAAGAGAGAACCATAACTAGGCTCAATCTTGAAAGCACGGTTGTGGTTTGAACAATTAGCAAAATTCTCAACATAACTATTTTCAAGAAGAAAATCACAGCCAAATTTGGTCACACACTTGTCGACCAATATCTTTCGAAGGAAGAGGACGTGGTCGTCCACGAAAAATACCATTGGCTGATTTTGTCACGGGTGGAGTCACAACTCATGATGAATCGATGACGACAACTGAGGGGACAGATGCGATAACCATAGTGCAGCAACAAGGGACAATCGCGAGGGTTGGTTCATCCTCGCACACTCCAGCGATGGGTAAACGACTTAGCCTCAGTGCACCACATTCAATTGAACATTAAGATGGGTCTGTGATGGTTAGCCCTAAAATTACTGAAGAGGGTGTAAGTAATGGAACAATACCAGCCATTGCTGAGGAAGAACCAGAGGTAAAATTGAAAATGCTAAACCCTGGGCTAATCTATTTAAAAACAATTGCATCGCTGCTAATGGACTCGCAATAAATTATATTCCACCGCAAATAGTGGATGGACAGCCGGTGGTGCAATTAGAGAAACAAGATGTTGAAAAATGTGAGAATAAATAGAAGTGTGCGCTGATTGTGTATGTTGTAGGTGCAAAGCTGGGATACAATGCTATGTGTAGATACATATCTCAGACCTGGGTGAATATTGTATTTGTTAAATATACATAGAATATAGTAATATACTGAGTGATTTTGTTGGGTTCATAACACATAAGTAAGGCACATCGGAAGTTTAAAGTTTTGTTCTTACTTACCCCAACAATTACTTCTGGTATGGTTATATGACAATAAAAAACTGTAACATAAAACATGAACACTTATATGTTGTACTATCTGGAATCTTTATCAACTGTGGGTTCACACGCAAAAGCCCTTTCGATTGCAAGCTCCAAACTTCAATGTATTTCTCCTTTGAAAAGCTAGGAAATCCAACAGAGGTTCGAGAGAGTGTTTTTATTCTAAGTCTCTAAGACTTAGAATAACAATATGATTAAGTGTATTGAATAATGAAGTGAATGTATGTATTTATAGGTGAAAAATTAGGTCAAACTGGATTAGGGTTTGACCTTGGGCCTGGCCCAAAAATCGAGACAGATTAGGTCATTAGCGCCGCGGCCTTATGGTGTGGGCGTCACGGCGCTTGACGTGGCCCTACACTATCTCGATTTATTTTCCGCACATTCTTAATTAAATTCAAAATCCAATTTTGACTTAATTAAAACAATTATTATTCATTTAAATATCTCGATTCTAAATCGAATAATTAATACTCTCTCAATACATCCTTAGATCGAAAAGACAATCGACATAGTGTGACCCTACAGGCCTTCACATATCGACATTAATCAAATTAAGGTCTACGCGAAACTCCTTGACTGCGCCGCAAGACGAACTCAATTGTGATGTACGTTTACACGAATCCAGTAAACTTAACCTCTATGTGGTAAGATAAAATTCTTTCATTCACGACACACCCGATCAAGCTTAGGATTTGTCAAGTGTCTATTTAAATGGCCTAATCATTGTATCTCATCTATATTAGTTGACAACTAGACCATATTCTACATATGTCTATTGCGTTGGCCAACGACTTAGTCAACCTAATATCACTGAGAATCTGAGTGTTCTCTAGAATATACATTCGAGGAATGAATCCTAATCTTGTATCAACTGTTGACACCCAATTTTGTCCCATCTTTTATGTTTTTATTCGTAATTTTTAACATTTTTGACACTTTTAAAACAATTTTAAAATATATATATATATATGCATATTATTCTCTTATTATTATTATTATTATTCGCATTTTTCTACTGTCATTTGCATTTTTTATCACAATCATAAGTTTTATCCAAAAATTCTATGTTATTTTTATTCTCGCAAAATTGCATCGCATTTCCCTTTTATTAAGCATTAAACATTTCGCAAATATTATATTTTTATTATTATCACGTCGTTGTGTTATTTTAAATAATTCACATCTTTTACAAAAAATATATATATATATATATATAATATCTTTTAATATTAAACCCCTTTATATTTTTCAATTCCCAACCCAATACAATTTCTACCCAACCTAAATTAAAACCCATTTTTCGTCCAAACCCAATCCCCAAATTAAATTCCCACAAGCCCCAACCCCAAAATTCGGCCAACCCATTCCCTTACCCTTCCAAGCCCAACCGACTGGCCCAACATCCCTTCCCCTTTATTTCCCTTATACCAAAACCCACAAAACAAAACCCAACACCCTTAAACCAAAGCCCCAAACCAAGCCCAATACCCATTTCCTTTATTTCCCATCTTACACCCAAACCGAGCCCAAACCCGCCAGGCCCATCACTCTTCTCTTTAACCCAAACCCTTACCCCATTTCACAAAAACGAAAACCCCCATTTCTCGAAAAACCTCTCAAGCCGACCCATTGACCCATACCGCGACCCCACGTCGCCGGTCACCTCGCCCCTGCCACCACCAACCCCTGACACCACCAACCCCCCTCTGTTACGCCGACACCCACAAAATCCGCGACCCATACCCACAAAATCCGTAATTGTTAGCCTTTATTTTGAATTTCAAAACTCGATTCTTGGGGGGGAATCCACCTATAAATACCCCATGTTGTTCTTCATTTTAGGGAGGACGAAAAGGAGGATTTTCGGAGAAGAAAAAAGAGATTTTGGAAGGATTTTCGGAATATACATAAAATACTTTGTTGTGTTCTTGAGTTTAAAGCATTTTGGCTTCTTTGTTGTTCAAGAATCAAGTCCGAAAAGGTTTGTCATCCCCTTTGATTCTCTGATTTTTTTTCACTGATTTCGGGTCGGGTCGACCCGACCCGGGTCGACCCGGTTCGGGTAACATTTTCAGAATTCTTGCATTTCATATTTATGTATGTTGGTTATCTGAATTTGGTGTTAAGATTTGATTTGGATCACTGATTTCGGGTCGGGTCGACCCGATTTGAATTTCCAAATTTCTTGCATTGTTGCTGTTGTTATCATTGGTTATCTGAAATTGTTGAATTTATTTGATTAGGGTTGAAACACCGATCCGGGTCGGTCATCGATCCGGTCGGGTCGACCCGGTTGGGTAGCATTTCCAGAATTCTTGCATTTCATATTCTTGTTATTGGTTATCTGAATTTGGTGTTGAAATCGATTCGAGTTTGGATTGCCGATCCGGTCGCAACATCGGTCGGGTCGACTTGATTGGGTAACATTTGTAATTCTTGCATTACATATTCTTGTTATTGGTTATCTGAATTTGGTGTTGAAATCGATTCGAGTTTGGATTCTTGATCCGGTCAACATCAGCGACCGGTCGGTCGACCCGGTTGGGTAACATTTTCAGAATTCTTGCATTACATATTCTTGTTATTGGTTATCTGAATTTGGTGTTAAAATTTGATTTGGGTTTGGATCATTTGATTTCGGATTCGGATCACTGATTCGGGTCGGGTCACTGACCCGGATCGGGTCGATCCGATTTGGATATTTTCAGAATTCTTGCCTTTCATATTTTTGTATGTTGGTTATCTGGAATTGATAGAATTATTTGATGACGGGTTGAATCTCCTATTCGTCGGAAAGATTCTTGACCGGTCGGGTCGACGGTTTGAATTTCCAAATCTCTTGCATTATTCTTTGTGGTTATTATTGGTTATCGAAAAATTGAAAAGGTCCGATTCGGGTTGGCATCTGATTCGGTCGGGTCATCGACGGATCGGTCGACCCGATTTTTGAGCATTTCAGATTATGGCATTTTTCATACTGTTTGCTAGTTATCTAAAAATCTGAATTTACGATTTTCATTCGTCATTGCTCATGATCCGGTCGGATTTTTCCATAAATATCTCTTAATCTGTTCCGGTTCCAACATTTGAAATTTGGTTCGGATAATTTAATTGCTCCTTTGCTTTCGTTTCTTTAGCCTTTGTTTATTGTTTTATTAATATCGCATCTAGATCGATGAAATTGATCTCGAGGCCGCACTTTTTCGATTTCTGTTTCAAAGATTAATTCTCTTTGATTTGCCCCGCTTCGCTTTCTTTGCTTTGATAGTTTATCGATTGCTTTCCATATTATTTTATCGTTTCTAAATACCACATTTAGGTGATGAAATTGAATTCAAGGTCAGCGCTTTCGCTTCGCTTTCGCCATCGCTTTAAACATCATGCGACGGATATCTTTCTGCTTTATCGCTTTATCGCTTTTACCGTTACGAACAAATACCGCGTCTGCTCGGGCGCCGCTTTCGCTTCGCCATCGCTCGGATTCAGATTATTGTTTTTTTACGTTTTTACTGTTTTAAAATAAACACCGCACCTTTCAGATATTGCTTTCCTGTTTCAGTCCACTGTTTCAGCATTAAAATATCTGATTTACTGTTTTTACGTTTTTACTGTTTTAAACTAAACACCGCGTCTTTTTCGGAAACTGTTTTTTTTTCTTCTCTGCCTCTGTTTTTCTGTTACTGTTACTGCTACTGCTGCTGTTTCTGTTCCGATTTTATTTTACTGATTTGAACACGATACTACACTGGCCGATGAAAAATATCCGTCGATTTTGAGGCCTACACAGTTGCAAAGACGGAAATATAACTTCTGGGCAAGGATGAAGACTTAAACCTTTTATCCGAGATCAACATGTTTAGTAGGCGAGGTGACTAAAATAACCAACAAGTTATATATTCGCAGCCACGACGTGATTATAGTGATCTTTTTTATTCCACCCGAGAGACCGACACGTTTAGTAGGCGAGACAATCAAAAATAAACTACATTAGTCATATGTTTGCAGCCACGACGTGATTGGAATGTTCTTTTCAAAATTTAAGTCTGAGCCCTCCGCGATCAAAACATTCATTGTTTTGAATACGGATACGAAGTTATTTGTATTTAAATGTTTCTAACCGTTTGTTCTTGACAGCTTGCAGGGACTAAAGTAAATAAAGGCAATTATTCCTCGGAGTTTATTTATTGTTATTTCTTTCTTTAATTCAGCTTTTATCTCGCTTTGTATTGTAATATTATTTATCGCACTTATGTAATTATTGAAATGCTTAGAATAGGCAAACTTAGGATTTATTCATAGGTTGGTTTAAGATTTGAAACCCGTCGCTAGCTTATTTATTTGTAGGCTCGCAAACTTAGAAATCCTTCGCTAGTTTATTTATTTTAGGCTCGTCACGCGAATTCAAGATTTTCAAAACAACTTTTGTCATCTTTTATTTGCTTTATTAATCATACCGAATAAGTTTATCTTTTGTCAATTTACAATTCAATGATTCCCAAAATTTTACTTCTTTGGCATTATAAATAAATTGTTTTACTATCAATTGTCAAAAATATATTTTTCAACTCTACATGTATTTCTCTTTAGATATCATATAAATGCATATTTTGAAAAATCTCTACATTTATCTATCTTTTAAAATGCATCCTTTTTCTAATTATTTGCAAACATCTTTTAACTTCATGCTTCAAACATGCATTTTTTCTAATAATAATTAACCTGAATTTGACCGGATAACCGCAAGTTAGCGGATCTTAAAGGATGCCTAACCCCTTCCCTTTAGGATAATAAAGAACCCTTACCTAGAATCTCGCTAGTTTCGCAGACCTTAAAATTGGAGTTTACATTGCAGCACTTAGTTTAATATTTAGGTGTCCTAATTCACCGTAAAAAATAATTAGGTGGCGACTCCTCAACCCTTTTTACCCAGGAATCACCGGACACGTCCGCGCTCCGCTTTGACCCGAGCGAGGTCAAAATAGGGCGCGACAGCATGGCGACTCCGCTGGGGAATTTCAGATTCTTAACCATAGCAAAATTCAGGTTAATTATTATTTGTGCTTTACTTTCACTCTTTGTTTGATGTATGCTTTGATTTATTTCCTTTGTGAAATTTTTTTGCATGCATAACTGCTTTAATTTCCTTATTTTTCACTGCTTATCTTAAAATTGGCATTTCGCTCATATTTCTTCCACTGGAAAATTGACACTATCACACATTACACGCGAGGTGTGTTTTATGCACCCGCAAACTTCTTTCAAATTTCCAAATTTTTAGGAGAGTTGGTATATGCATGAGCGTCCGGACCATCCGGTTGGCGCGTAGCCTTCTCACTCGAGCGATCCGGCTCGGGAACCTTGAGTCTAGTCGACCAAATCTTAGAAAATTTAGGATAGAGCTATACCACCCTTTATTTTTAAGTCATGCATGCATACACCTTAGGTGGGTCGATCCTTGGTATCGACTCCACAATTAAGAAATCCGCCAAAGATGTCTACGGGTCTCACAACCCAACGACCAATCATCATATTATGTGTAGCGTGATAAGGATAGACTAATCCAAGACTAATCATGACATGCTGAAATTGGAAAATGTACATTCATTTTGTCTCATTTCCGACAAAGCATTGCAGTTTAGCAGCTTGGATCAAATTTGTCGTAATCCCGCATATCTGGCGTTTAGGCCCACCTCCGGCATAAGGGAGGCCCCATGCATATTAGGATGCGCATTTAATTGCCTTACAATCATTTTGTTGTTTTCTCCTGTTTTTCACTATGTGCATATTATTTAAAGCAATAAATACTCGCCTTGTACTAACTTGGTTTTCTTTAATTTTTTTTTTTTTAGAAGGTTTATTTTGTCTATATTATTTTCCCAAAGGTTGATTTGCGTTGACTAAAACTGGCGGACCATCCCTACTTCACGAGGTCAAAGGCCCAATCCTTCAGCAAAATGACTGATTCAGATGCATCCGAACAGACTGACCTGGAACTTATTACTCTTTCCAGAGATGAACCAGAGACTTCTGAAAATAGAAATGCTATCGTCCAAGAAAAATACATCGCCCAACTGTTACAACAGATGGCAGCCATGCAGACTGAGATAGAGCGGCTCCAAAATCTCACCAACCTGTCCATTTGCGCCAATACCCCACTCCCTGAACAAGGGACGAATGCAACTGCACCACAAATTTTTTCATCTCCTGAACCGCCATTTCCCCAAAACCTCCCCGAAAATTCGCCACTAAACAAAACCGATCCACAGCACACTAATGCCCAAGCTAGTCCACAACAAAGGCCGCCACAAAATGATCCTACTCATTCACAACTCCACATACCCAAATTAATCCACTCATCCAAAACACTTCTTCCGCGCAAAATCACCAGGCAGACCAACACATATTGATGGCACACACCGCTGATCACAGCAAGCAATATGTGCCGCCAATATATGCCACGGAAGCTCAACCTTTCACCACCACAGTACCAAACATGGCTCTTCAGGAAATCAGCCAGTGTGAAGAAATGGACAGGCGGGTAATGATCAGAACCGGTGAAAGTGTGGCGAGAGAGATTCATAGCCTAAAAGAAGCATTCAAAAATATCCAAACCAGCAAGGGACATGAAGGACTTGAGTATGAAGATCTGTGTATGCATCCCGACATTGAATTGCCTGTAGGATATAAGGTGCCAAAATTTGACTTGTTTGATGGGAAAGGAAATCCTTACTCTCATTTGAGATCGTACTGCGACAAACTGGTTGGGGTAGGTAAAAACCAGGCCATCATAATGAAGTTGTTCACAAGGAGTTTGACAGGAGAAGCACTCGACCGGGTACACAAGTCGACCCGCAAAATGGCGTAATTGGGGCACGATGGCACAAGATTTCGTGGACAGATTTAAATTCAACATCGACACGTCTTGGACAGATTTTATCGATGAAGTTGGAAAAGAAGTCCACAGAGACCTTCAGAGAATATGCCATGAAGTGGAGGGCGTAGAAATAAAAGTTCAACCCCCGATAGAAGAAAGTGAGATGAACACTCTCTTTGTACAATCTTTGAAAGATGCAACATACTATGAGAGAATGATAAGCGTCATAGGACGAAGTTTCTCTGAAGTTATAAGGATGGGAGATTTCATAGAAGAGGGAATCAGAACAGGAAGAATTACGAACTTTGTAGCATTGCAAGCAACAAGTGAGACAATCCAGTCGGACTCATTTGAGGGAGCAGTAAAGAGGAAGAGAGATGGAGTGTCCTCTGTGGTGACAGTTCAGAAACATAAGCCAAATCAAATGTCAACCTACCAAATGCCATCACCCCAGCCTCCCTACTACAATCACAACAACCAAAGTCCTCATCCTTCCTATTATTACCCATACACCCAAAGCCCTCAGCCTTACTATCAATACCCACCCTGTCCTTACCCTGTCTACCATACCCATCCAATATATAGCCTGCCTCGAGCGCCTATCTATCCGAATCCCCCACAATATCAGCCCGCATACTTGCCTCATCCACAAGTCCATACACCAAATGCACCCCGACCCCGCGCAAAATACGAAAGAAAGCCAGCCAAAACCTATACACCTTTAGCCGAACCTCGAGCCCAATTATATGAAAGACTGAAAACCGCAGGGATACTCCAACCCATCCCAGGGCATATCCCCAATCCTATTCCCAGGTCATATGATGAAACTAAGCATTGTGCATACCACTCGGGAATCCCTGGGCACGACACTGAAAATTGCTATGCCCTCAGAAACAAAATTGAGACATTGATCAAAGAAGGAATTATCCAACTGAAAGGACCTTCCTCTGATGTAAATGATAACCCTTTGCCAGATCATGACAATACCAATGTGAACATGATTACTGTTGATGAAGAACACAACTTGGAAGGGACCATTGTGCCAATCCAGATAGAGGAAAAGGTTGAATCATCGGCCTTTGTCACCCCTATGATTACAGTCCAAGTGAGGGCACCGTTTGGAGTAGAAGTGTTTCCTCCAAAGTCGCAGGTCATGGCATCACCTTTTCTTGGAAAAGTCTTATCAACCAATCTCCGAAGGAAGGGAGACGCTTCTTTACCAAAGTCTGTTCCACTTCTGGGTCAGTCATTCGTCAAAACATGCGCCACTCAGGAATCAAAGGAGGACAATGCAGCCAACCTCGCGAAGGGATTCAAAAGATTTTTCATGAATGAAGAAGAAGCAAAATGCAACGTGATTCTCAATGATCACGCTAGAAGCTCAACCAGTTGGGATGCAGAGCAAGGAGATATTTCGGGAAAATTGGACATGTACCCTGGCCTTGTTTCTCCCAGAAACTAGTTAACTGCATTAATATTTAATGAAACAATGCGATTCAGATTGAGGCCTGAATCACATATATGCATTTAATGCGTTTTGCCTCTACCTTTTGAAAGCTTAAAATGACAAATCTGCATTGCTTTTGCTATTTTTAAAAATATGTTTTGTTAAATAATTTTCTTTTCTTTTTTTCATCATGCAAACTAATTTGTCGGCAATATGTGACATATAATGAAACAAGCAAACAAAGTCTCAAACAACAAGCAAGGCTTCGTAGAATATAAGGAAGACTCACAAGCGGAAGAATTGAGGCATTTTTGGAATAAGTCAAAGCCAGATTTGGATGAAACATCAAGATGGTTGATAGTTACAAGCATTGGCACGGACGTTTGCCATTTGCACTCTTGGACTACCATACTACGATCAGGACTTCTACTGGGGCAATGCTATATCTTTTGCAGTCAAGTGGATACATAATCATATACTAAGACACGGATTGATAAAAAGCAGATGGACGCAGTTGTCCGGGGCAACCTTATCAGAATAGAGTGGCCAAAAAGCTATCAACGCAGATGCGGTGAAAAGATATTACAGTTAGGATTTTTTCGTGGACCTGAACTACGTTATGACCTGATTCCCTCGGCGGGATACGTAGGCGGCCACATCGGCTTCGGTCCCATCTTTAGAAAAATCCTTACAATCTCCTTTGCTTTCCCGAACTACGTTATGACCTGATTCCCTCGGCGGGATACGTAGGCGGCCACATCGGCTTCGGTCCCATTTTAGAAAATCCTTACAATCCCCTTTTACTTGTAATGAACTACGTCACGACCTGATTCCCTCATGGGGATACGTAGGCGGCCTAAATCGGCTTCGGTCCCACCATTAGGAAATATTTTCTCCTTTATCTCACAAAAGACAAAAATGCACCCATCTGATCACCCTGATAGGACATGCAAGCAACCCAGACAAGACTCGGTTGTCCGTTTAAAAGATCATCATCCTCACATATCGGAAACTGGGGCATTTTTAAGGGATCACTACCAGAGGACGCCGATAAACATGGAAAAGCATCGGCAAACTAAGTCTTCAAATTCTAAGAGGATTTTGGATAAGACGTTTGCTCTGTATTCACCGCATGTCACTGTTTCGATGATATTTACATATATGCATACTTTCTTATAAGCAATTTATTTTTAACAAATATTTTCCATTAGAGTTCGATGTAACTTTTTACATATATGCCTACTTTATTATGTTTATTTATTTCCACCAAATTTTTTCATTAAAATTTGACAAGATTTTTATTACTAATATGCATACTTTCTTATACACGCTTTATTTTCACCAAATATTTTCATTAGAGTTTGACAAGATATTTTACATATATGCCTACTTTCGTATAAGCAAATCATTTTCAACAAATATTTTCATTAGAGTTCGACAAGAATTTTTAATGATAAGCATACTTTCTTATAAACAAATTATTTTCAACAAATGTTTTCATTAACGGTTAGCCAAGACTGGGAACTGCAGGGGCTACTGAGTCCAAATCGGCAGGACATGCGGCTATCAAGAGCCAAAGCTATCAAGTCAACGCTGAATCAACCGCCTCCCCAAACTCACAAATTTTCTTTGAGTATGTGTTCTTCAGGTTGAAAAAGCAGGGAAGCCACATCGCTTATGATCAATTCCCAAAGAATTTCGGCACTACAACTCACTACAAGGATTACGTTCTTGTTACGCATTTATACGAAGACATCATCTTGACCTCTGTGGTCCCGACTATTATGTCTGCACAAAGATGTTATTTCGGATCACAAAGAACCACAACAAGGCAAACCCGACGGCAAAGACGTCGCATCACATTTTCGCCCGTGCCAGGACGACATTTCAATTCACATGAGTTTGGATCGGCAGAAGATTCAGCACAACGTGGAACCCTATTACAGCAAACTGACGGCAAGGACGTCACTTATATCTCTTACAACAAACAACATTACATTCTAGCAACAACGTCATCACAATGACGTCTTCAACACAACACGTCGATACAACGACGACCCCTGCGTTACATTCTTACAACAACGACATCAACAACATTACAATGATGTCGTCAGCAACGCGCCCATACAACGGTGTCATGAACAACACGCCTATGCAACGGCGTCTTCTGCAAATCAACTATCTTTTACAGCATTACAACGACATCAACAACATTACAATGATGTCATCAGCAACGCGCCCATACAACGGCGTCATCAACAACACGCCTACGCCAGCGGCGTCCTTACGCACAACATTTATTTTTACAGTATTACAATGACGTCAACAGCATTACAACGACGTCTTCAGCACAACAATTATCTTTTACAGCAAAACAGCATTACAACAACGTCCTCGACGTTACATGCAACACAACAACTGTCTTTTTTACAACGACGTCTTCAACACAACACGTCGATCCAACGACGTCATTTCAGGCTCCCACCTTATAATGAGGGTATTTTAATTTCAGTCAGGCGCCCACCTTATAACAAGGGAATTTTAATTTCAGTCAGGCGCCCACCTTATAACAAGGGAATTTTAAGTTATTTTCTCTACAATTTTTCTCAAATAGCTTATACACTAATTATATCTTAAGCTTTAGTTTGCGTGAGTTTTTAATTTGCGTGAACTTCATCACAGCGTGAGACTATCTCTTACGGCGAACCAAGGCAAATTGGTCACGACCTACTAACGTCGATCCGCTTTTTCCAATAGTTTCTCAAGATCTGCGACTGTGTCATCCTAAGTCGACACGGGCATTGTTGCTTGAATGTGCACCATCTTTTGCAACTTCACTTCCTAATTCTATGCAGTCCCGATGATCGGGACAAAATTGGCTACTCAGTCAACTTCTTTGGCCGAAAACTCTTTCATCGTCTCCGTCCAAAGAGGGGCATCTATTGACACCCAATTTTGTCCCATCTTTTATGTTTTTATTCGTAATTTTTAACATTTTTGACACTTTTAAAACAATTTTAAAATATATATATATATGCATATTATTCTCTTATTATTATTATTATTCGCATTTTTCTACTGTCATTTGCATTTTTTATCACAATCATAAGTTTTATCCAAAAATTCTATGTTATTTTTATTCTCGCAAAATTGCATCGCATTTCCCTTTTATTAAGCATTAAACATTTCGCAAATATTATATTTTTATTATTATCACGTCGTTGTGTTATTTTAAATAATTCACATCTTTTACAAAAAATATATATATATATATATATAATATCTTTTAATATTAAACCCCTTTATATTTTTCAATTTCCAACCCAATACAATTTCTACCCAACCTAAATTAAAACCCATTTTTCGTCCAAACCCAATCCCCAAATTAAATTCCCACAAGCCCAACCCCAAAATTCGCCAACCCATTCCCTTACCCTTCCAAGCCCAACCGACCGCCCAACATCCCTTCCCCTTTATTTCCTTATACCAAAACCGACAAAACAAAACCCAACACCCTTAAACCAAAGCCCCAAACCAAGCCCAATACCCATTTCCTTTATTTCCCATCTTACACCCAAACCGAGCCCAAACCCGCCAGCCCATCGCCTCTTCTCTTTAACCCAAACCCTTACCCCCATTTCACAAAACGAAACCCCCATTTCTCGAAAAACCTCTCAAGCCGCCGACCACACTCCCATACCGGCGACCCCACGTCGCCGGTCACCTCGCCCCTGCCACCACCAACCCCTGACACCACCAACCCCCCTCTGTTACGCCGACACCCACAAAATCCGCGACCCATACCCACAAAATCCGTAATTGTTAGCCTTTATTTTGAATTTCAAAACTCGATTCTTGGGGGGGAATCCACATATAAATACCCCATGTTGTTCTTCATTTTAGGGAGGACGAAAAAGAGGATTTTCGGAGAAGAAAAAAGAGATTTTGGAAGGATTTTCGGAATATACATAAAATACTTTGTTGTGTTCTTGAGTTTAAAGCATTTTGGCTTCTTTGTTGTTCAAGAATCAAGTCCGAAAAGGTTTGTCATCCCCTTTGATTCTCTCGATTTTTCATCGATTGGTCGGTCGATCTGACTGGTCGATCTGACCCGGTTCGTAACATTCTCGTAATTCTTGCATTTCATATTTATGTATGTTGGTTATCCGAATTTGGTGTTAAGATTTAATTTGGATCACCGATTTCGGTCGGTTATCAATTCTGCCCGACGACCCGATTTGAATTTCTAAATTTCTTGCATTATTCTTTGTTGTTATCATTGGTTATCCAAATTGTTGAATTTATTTGATTAGGGTTGAAACATCGATCCAGGTCGTCATCGATCCGGTCGGGTCGAATCTTATTGGGTAGCATTTCCGCACTTCTTGCATTTCATATTCTTGTTATTGGTTATCCGAATTTGGTGTTGAAATCGATTCGAGTTTGGATTGTCGATCCGGTTTCAACATCGACCGGTCGGGTCGATCGGTTGGGTAACATTTTGAATTCTTGCATTACATATTCTTGTTATTGGTTATCTCAATTTGGTGTTGAAATCTGATTCGAGTTTGATTCTTTGATCCTGGTCAAACATCGACCGGTCGGTCGACTTCATTGGGTAACATTTTCAGAATTCTTGCATTACATATTCTTGTTATTGGTTATCTGAATTTGGTGTTAAAATTTGATTTGGGTTTGGATCATTTGATTTCGGATTCGGATCACTGATTCGGTCGGTCATCGACCGGATCGGTCGATCCGACGGATATTTTCAATTCTTGCCTTTCATATTTTTGTATGTTGGTTATCCGGAATTGATAGAATTATTTGATGACGGGTTGAATCTCCTATTCGGTTGGTTATCGACTGGCCTGGGTCGACGGCTTGAATTTCCAAATCTCTTGCATTGTTGCCGTGGGTTATTATTGGTTATCTGAAAAATTGAAAAGGTCCGATTCGGTTGGCAGACCGATTCGGTCGGTCATCGACCGGATCGGTCGACCGATTTTTGAGCATTTCCAGATTATGACATTTTTCATAATTGTTTGCTAGTTATCTAAAAAATCTGAATTTCGATTTTCATTCGTCATTGCTCATGATCCGGTCGGATTTTTCCATAAATATCTCTTAATCCTCGCTCCTGCCCAACATTTCGTAATTTGGTTCGGATAATTTAATTGCTCACCGCTCGCTTCTTGGCAATCGCTTTATTGTTTTATTAATATCGTGATCTAGGTCGATGAAATTGAAACCGAGGGCGCACTGTTTCGATTTCTGTTTCAAAGATTAATTCTCCGTTTCGCTTTGCCCTGCTTCGCTTTGGTCGCTTTGATAGTTTATCGATTGCTTCGTATTATTTTATCGTTTCTAAATACCGCATTTAGGCCGATGAAATTGAATTCAAGGTCAGCGCGCTTCTCGCTTTCGCCATCGCTTTAAACATCCGCGGCGACGGATATCTTTCGCTTTATCGCTTTTATCGCTTTTACCGCTCAACAAATACCGCCTCTGTTCGGGCGCCGCTTTCGCTTCGCCATCGCCGGATTGATTATTGTTTTTACGTTTATCGCTTTAAAATAAACACCGCACCTTTCAGATATTGCTTTCCTGTTTCAAATTAATCGTTTCAAAGATTAAAATATCCGATTTATCGCTTTTTTACGTTTTTACCGCTTTAAACTAAACACCGCGTCTTTTTCGAAACTGCTTTTTCTTCTCTCGCTTCTATTTTTTTTTTATCTGCTATCACAAGCTGTTTCTGTTCGATTTTATTTTATCGATTTGAACACGATACTACATCGCCGATGAAAATATCCGTCGATTTTGAGGCCTACAGTTGCAAAGACGGAAATATAACTTACGGGCAAGGATGAAGACTTAAACCTTTTATCCGAGATCAACATGTTTAGTAGGCGAGGTGACTAAAATAACCAACAAGTTATATATTCGCAGCCACGACGTGATTATAGTGATCTTTTTATTCCACCCGAGAGACCGACACGCTTAGTAGGCGAGACAATAAAAATAAACTACATTAGTCATATGTTTGCAGCCACGACGTGATTGGAATGTTCTTTTCAAAATTTAAGTCTCGAGCCCTCCGCGATCAAAACATTCATTGTTTTGAATACGGATCTGAAGTTATTTGTATTTAAATGTTTCTAACCGCTTGTTCTTGACAAATTATGGGGACTAAAGTAAATAAAGGCAATTATTCCTGAGTTTATTTATTGTTATTTCTTTCTTTAATTCAGCTTTTATCTCGCTTTGTATTGTAATATTATTTATCGCACTTATGTAATTATTGAAATGCTTAGAATAGGCAAACTTAGGATTTATTCATAGGTTGGTTTAAGATTTGAAACTCGTCGCTAGCTTATTTATTTGTAGGCTCGCAAACTTAGAAATCCTTCGCTAGTTTATTTATTTTAGGCTCGTCACGCGAATTCAAGATTTTCAAAACAACTTTTGTCATCTTTTATTTGCTTTATTAATCATACCGAATAAGTTTATCTTTTGTCAATTTACAATTCAATGATTCCCAAAATTTTACTTCTTTGGCATTATAAATAAATTGTTTTACTATCAATTGTCAAAAATATATTTTTCAACTCTACATGTATTTCTCTTTAGATATCATATAAATGCATATTTTGAAAAATCTCTACATTTATCTATCTTTTAAAATGCATCCTTTTTCTAATTATTTGCAAACATCTTTTAACTTCATGCTTCAAACATGCATTTTTTCTAATAATAATTAACCTGAATTTGACCGGATAACCGCAAGTTAGCGGATCTTAAAGGATGCCTAACCCCTTCCCTTTAGGATAATAAAGAACTCTTACCTAGAATCTCGCTAGTTTCGCAGACCTTAAAATTGGAGTTTACATTGCAGCACTTAGTTTAATATTTAGGTGTCCTAATTCACCGTAAAAATAATTAGGTGGCGACTCCTCAACCCTTTTTACCCAGGAATCACCGGACACGTCCGCGCTCCGCTTTGACCCGAGCGAGGTCAAAATAGGGCGCGACAGCATGGCGACTCCGCTGGGGAATTTCAGATTCTTAACCATAGCAAAATTCAGGTTAATTATTATTTGTGCTTTACTTTCACTCTTTGTTTGATGTATGCTTTGATTTATTTCCTTTGTGAAATTTTTTTGCATGCATAACTGCTTTAATTTCCTTATTTTTCACTGCTTATCTTAAAATTGGCATTTCGCTCATATTTCTTCCACTCTGGAAAATTGACACTATCACACATTACACGCGAGGTGTGTTTTGCGCACCCGCAAACTTCTTTCAAATTTCCAAATTTTTAGGAGAGTTGGTATATGCGCGGAGCGTCCGGACCATCCGGTTGGCCGCGTAGCCTTCTCACTCGAGCAGTCCGCTCGGGAACCTTGAGTCTAGTCAGCCAAATCTTAGAAAATTTAGGATAGAGCTATACCACCCTTTATTTTTAAGTCATGCATGCATACACCTTAGGTGGGTCGATCCTTGGTATCGACTCCACAATTAAGAAATCCGCCAAAGATGTCTACGGGTCTCACAACCCAACGACCAATCATCATATTATGTGTAGCGTGATAAGGATAGACTAATCCAAGACTAATCATGACATGCTGAAATTGGAAAATGTACATTCATTTTGTCTCATTTCCGACAAAGCATTACAGCTTAGCGACTTGGATCAAATCTGTCACAATCCCGCATATCTGGCGTTTAGGCCCACCTCCGGCATAAGGGAGGCCCCATGCATATTAGGATGCGCATTTAATTGCCTTACAATCATTTTGTTGTTTTCTCCTGCTTTTTCACTATGTGCATATTATTTAAAGCAATAAATACTCGCCTTGTACTAACTTGGTTTTCTTTAATTTTTTTTTTTTTAGAAGGTTTATTTTGTCTATATTATTTTCCCAAAGGTTGATTTGCGTTGACTAAAACTGGCGGACCATCCCTACTTCACGAGGTCAAAGGCCCAATCCTTCAAAGAAATGATCGATTCAGATGCATCCGAACAGATCGACTGGAACCTATTACTCTTCACAGAGATGAACCAGAGACTTCTGAAAATAGAAATGCTATCGTCCAAGAAAAATACATCGCCCAACTGTTACAACAGATGGCAGCCATGCAGACTGAGATAGAGCGGTTCCAAAATCTCACCAACCTGTCCATTTGCGCCAATACCCCACTCCCTGAACAAGGGACGAATGCAACTGCACCACAAATTTTTTCATCTCCTCGAACCGCCATTTCCCAAAACCTCCCGAAAATTCGCCACTAAACAAAACCGATCCACAAAGACACTAATCCGCAAGCTAGTCCACAACAAAGCCCGCCACAAAATGATCCGGCCTCATTCACAGCTCCACATACCCAAATTAATCCACTCATCCAAAACACGTCTTCCGCGAAAAATCACCAGGCAGACCAACACATATTGATGGCACACACCGCTGATCACAGCAAGCAATATGTGCCGCCAATATATGCCACGGAAGCTCAACCTTTCACCACCACAGTACCAAACATGGCTCTTCAGGAAATCAGCCAGTGTGAAGAAATGGACAAAGTGGTAATGACCAAATCCGGTGAAAGTGTGGCGAGAGAGATTCATAGCCTAAAAGAAGCATTCAAAAATATCCAAACCAGCAAGGGACATGAAGGACTTGAGTATGAAGATCTGTGTATGCATCCCGACATTGAATTGCCTGTAGGATATAAGGTGCCAAAATTTGACTTGTTTGATGGGAAAGGAAATCCTTACTCTCATTTGAGATCGTACTGCGACAAACTGGTTGGGGTAGGTAAAAACCAGGCCATTATAATGAAGTTGTTCACAAGGAGTTTGACAGGAGAAGCACTCGACCGTACACAAGTCAGACCCGCAAAAATGGCGTAATTGGGGCACGATGGCACAAGATTTCGTGGACAGATTTAAATTCAACACTGACACAGTCTTGGACAGATTTTATCTGATGAAGTTGGAAAAGAAGTCCACAGAGACCTTCAGAGAATATGCCATGAAGTGGAGGGCAGAAGCAGCGAAAGTTCAACCCCCGATAGAAGAAAGTGAGATGAACACTCTCTTTGTACAATCTTTGAAAGATGCAACATACTATGAGAGAATGATAAGCGTCATAGGACGAAGTTTCTCAAGTTATAAGGATGGGAGATTTCATAGAAGAGGGAATCAGAACAGGAAGAATTACGAACTTTGTAGCATTGCAAGCAACAAGTGAGACAATCCAGTCGGACTCATTTGAGGGAGCAGTAAAGAGGAAGAGAGATGGAGTGTCCTCTGTGGTGACAGTTCAGAAACATAAGCCAAATCAAATGTCAACCTACCAAATGCCATCACCCCAGCCTCCCTACTACAATCACAACAACCAAAGTCCTCATCCTTCCTATTATTACCCATACACCCAAAGCCCTCAGCCTTACTATCAATACCCACCCTGTCCTTACCCTGTCTACCATACCCATCCAATATATAGCCTGCCTCGAGCGCCTATCTATCCGAATCCCCCACAATATCAGCCCGCATACTTGCCTCATCCACAAGTCCATACACCAAATGCACCCAGACCCCGCGCAAAATACGAAAGAAAGCCAGCCAAAACCTATACACCTTTAGCCGAACCTCGAGCCCAATTATTTGAAAGACTGAAAACCGCAGGGGTACTCCAACCCATCCCAGGGCATATCCCCAATCCTATTCCCAGGTCGTATGATGAAACTAAGCATTGTGCGTACCACTCGGGAATCCTCGGGCACGACATCAAAATTGCTATGCCCTCGTAAACAAAATTGAGACATTGATCAAAGAAGGAATTATCCAACCGAAAGGACCTTCCTCCGATGTAAATGATAACCCTTTGCCGATCATGACAATACCAATGTGAACATGATTACTTGTTGATGAAGAACACAACTTGGAAGGGACCATTGTGCCAATCCAGATAGAGGAAAATGTTGAATCATCGGCCTTTGTCACCCCTATGATTACAGTCCAAGGGGGGGCACCGGTTGGAGTAGAAGTGTTTCCTCCAAAGTCGCAGGGCATGGCATCACCTTTTCTTGGAAAAGTCTTATCAACCAATCTCCGAAGGAAGGGAGACGCTTCTTTACCAAAGTCCTGCTCCACTTCGGGTCACCATTCGTCAAAACATGCGCCACTCAGGAATCAAAGGAGGACAATGCAGCCAACCTCGCGAAGGGATTCAAAAGATTTCTCATGAATGAAGAAGAAGCAAAATGCAACGTGATTCTCAATGATCACGCTAGAAGCTCAACCAGTTGGGATGCAGAGCAAGGAGATATTTCGGGAAAATTGGACATGTACCCTGGCCTTGTTTCTCCCAGAAACTAGTTAACTGCATTAATATTTAATGAAACAATGCGATTCAGATTGAGGCCTGAATCACATATATGCATTTAATGCGTTTTGCCTCTACCTTTTGAAAGCTTAAAATGACAAATCTGCATTGCTTTTGCTATTTTTAAAAATATGTTTTGTTAAATAATTTTCTTTTCTTTTTTTCATCATGCAAACTAATTTGTCGGCAATATGTGACATATAATGAAACAAGCAAACAAAGTCTCAAACAACAAGCAAGGCTTCGAAGAATATAAGGAAGACTCACAAGCGGAAGAATTGAGGCATTTTTGGAATAAGTCAAAGCCAGATTTGGATGAAACATCAAGATGGTTGATAGTTACAAGCATTGGCACGGACGTTTGCCATTTGCACTCTTGGACTACCATACTACGATCAGGACTTCTACTGGGGCAATGCTATATCTTTTGCAGTCAAGTGGATACATAATCATATACTAAGACACGGATTGATAAAAAGCAGATGGACGCAGTTGTCCGGGGCAACCTTATCAGAATAGAGTGGCCAAAAAGCTATCAACGCAGATGCGGTGAAAAGATACTACAGTTAGGATTTTTTCGTGGACCTGAACTACGTTATGACCTGATTCCCTCGGCGGGATACGTAGGCGGCCACATCGGCTTCGGTCCCATCTTTAGAAAAATCCTTACAGTCTCCTTTGCTTTCCGAACTACGTTATGACTGATTCCTCGGCGGGATACGAGGCGGCCACATCGGCTTCGGTCCCATTTTAGAAAATCCTTACAATCCCCTTTTACTTGTAATGAACTACGTCACGACCTGATTCCCTCATGGGGATACGTAGGCGGCCTAAATCGGCTTCGGTCCCACCATTAGGAAATATTTTCTCCTTTATCTCACAAAAGACAAAAATGCACCCATCTGATCACCCTGATAGGACATGCAAGCAACCCAGACAAGACTCGGTTGTCCGTTTAAAAGATCATCATCCTCACATATCGGAAACTGGGGCATTTTTAAGGGATCACTACCAGAGGACGCCGATAAACATGGAAAAGCATCGGCAAACTAAGTCTTCAGCCTAAGAGGATTTTGGATAAGACGTTTGCTCTGTATTCACCGCATGTCACTGTTCGACAGATATTTACATATATGCATACTTTCTTATAAGCAATTTATTTTTAACAAATATTTTCCATTAGAGTTCGACAGAACTTTTTACATATATGCCTACTTTATTATAAGCGATTTATTTCCACCAAATTTTTTCATTAAAATTTGACAAGATTTTTATTACTAATATGCATACTTTCTTATACACAGTTTATTTTCACCAAATATTTTCATTAGAGTTTGACAAGATATTTTACATATATGCCTACTTTCGTATAAGCAAATCATTTTCAACAAATATTTTCATTAGAGTTCGACAAGAATTTTTAATGATAAGCATACTTTCTTATAAACAAATTATTTTCAACAAATGTTTTCATTAACGGTTAGCCAAGACTGGGAACTGCAGGGGGCTACAGGTGTCCAAATCGGCAGGACATGCAGCTATCAAGAGCCAAAGCTATCAAGTCAACGCTAATCAACCGCCTCCCCAAACTCACAAATTTTCTTTGAGTACAGGTTCTTCAGGTTGAAAAAGCAGGAAGCCACATCGCTTATGATCAATTCCCAAAGAATTTCGGCACTACAACTCACTACAAGGATTACGTTCTTGTTCTCGCATTTATACGAAGACATCATCTTGACCTGCTGTGGTCCCGACTATTATGTCTCGCACAAAGATGTTATTTCGGATCACAAAGAACCACAACAAGGCAAACCCGACGGCAAAGACGTCGATCACATTTTCGCGTGCCAGACGACATTTCAATTCACATGAGTTTGGATCGTGAAGATTCAAGACAACGTGGAACCCTATTACAAAGAACCGACGGCAAGGACGTCACTTATATCTCTTACAACAAACAACATTACATTCTAGCAACAACGTCATCACAATGACGTCTTCAACACAACACGTCGATACAACGACGACCCCTGCGTTACATTCTTACAACAACGACATCAACAACATTACAATGATGTCGCCAAGAACGCGCCATACAACGGTGTCATGACCAACACGCCTATGCAACGGCGTCTTCTGCAAATCAACTATCTTTTACAGCATTACAACGACATCAACAACATTACAATGATGTCATCAGCAACGCGCCCATACAACGGCGTCATCAACAACACGCCTACGCGAACGGCGTCTTACGCACAACATTTATTTTTACAGATTACAATGACGCCAACAAAGATTACAACGACGCCTTCAAAGACAACAATTATCTTTTACAGCAAAACAGCATTACAACAACGTCCTCGACGTTACATGCAACACAACAACTGTCTTTTTTACAACGACGTCTTCAACACAACACGTCGATCCAACGACGTCATTTCAGGCTCCCACCTTATAATGAGGGTATTTTAATTTCGCCAGCGCCCACCTTATAACAAGGGAATTTTAATTTCAGTCAGGCGCCCACCTTATAACAAGGGAATTTTAAGTTATTTTCTCTACAATTTTTCTCAGCAGTTATACACTAATTATATCTTAAGCTTTAGTTTGCAGGAGTTTTTAATTTGCAAGAACTTCATCACAGCGTGAGACTATCTCTTACGGCGAACCAAGGCAAATTGGTCAGCGACCTACTTCGAACGTCGATCCGCTCTTTTCCAATAGTTTCTCGCATCTGCGACCAGTGTCATCCTAAGTCGACACTGGGGCATTGTTGCTTGAATGTGCACCATCTTTTGCAACTTCACTTCCCCCCCGGAATTCTATGCAGTCCCGATGATCGGGACAAAATTGGCTACTCAGTCAACTTCTTTGGCCGAAAACTCTTTCATCGTCTCCGTCCAAAGAGGGGCATCTGTTGACACCCAATTTTGTCCCATCTTTTATGTTTTTATTCGTAATTTTTAACATTTTTGACACTTTTAAAACAATTTTAAAATATATATATATATATGCATATTATTCTCTTATTATTATTATTATTATTCGCATTTTTCTCATCATTTGCATTTTTATCACAATCATAAGTTTTATCCAAAAATTCTATGTTATTTTTATTCTCGCAAAATTGCATCGCATTTCCCTTTTATTAAGCATTAAACATTTCGCAAATATTATATTTTTATTATTATCACGTCGTTGTGTTATTTTAAATAATTCACATCTTTTACAAAAAATATATATATATATATATAATATCTTTTAATATTAAACCCCTTTATATTTTTCAATTCCCAACCCAATACAATTTCTACCCAACCTAAATTAAAACCCATTTTTCGTCCAAACCCAATCCCCAAATTAAATTCCCACAAGCCCAACCCCAAAATTCGGCCAACCCATTCCCTTACTCCTTCCAAGCCCAACCGACCGCCCAACATCCCTTCCTTTATTTCCTTATACCAAAACCCACAAAACAAAACCCAACACCCTTAAACCAAAGCCCCAAACCAAGCCCAATACCCATTTCCTTTATTTCCCATCTTACACCCAAACCGAGCCCAAACCCGCCAGGCCCATCAGCTCTTCTCTTTAACCCAAACCCTTACCCCCATTTCACAAAAACGAAAACCCCCCATTTCTCGAAAAACCTCTCAAGCCGCCGACCCCACACCCCATACCGGCGACCCCACGTCGCCGGTCACCTCGCCCCTGCCACCACCAACCCCTGACACCACCAACCCCCCTCTGTTACGCCGACACCCACAAAATCCGCGACCCATACCCACAAAATCCGTAATTGTTAGCCTTTATTTTGAATTTCAAAACTCGATTCTTGGGGGGGAATCCACCTATAAATACCCCATGTTGTTCTTCATTTTAGGGAGGACGAAAAAGAGGATTTTCGGAGAAGAAAAAAGAGATTTTGGAAGGATTTTCGGAATAGACATAAAATACTTTGTTGTGTTCTTGAGTTTAAAGCATTTTGGCTTCTTTGTTGTTCAAGAATCAAGTCCGAAAAGGTTTGTCATCCCCTTTGATTCTCTGATTTTTTTTCACTGATTTCGGGTCGGGTCGACCCGACTCGGTCGATCTTGTCGTAACATTCTCGTAATTCTTGCATTTCATATTTATGTATGTTGGTTATCTGAATTTGGTGTTAAGATTTGATTTGGATCACCGATTTCGGTCAGTTATCGACTGCCTGGGTCGACCCGATTTGAATTTCCAAATTTCTTGCATTGTTCTTTATTGTTATCATTGGTTATCTGAAATTGTTGAATTTATTTGATTAGGGTTGAAACATCGATCCGGTCGGTCGACCCGGTTGGGTAGCATTTCCGTAATTCTTGCATTTCATATTCTTGTTATTGGTTATCCGAATTTGGTGTTGAAATCGATTCGAGTTTGGATTGTCGATCCGGTCGGTCATCGACCGGTCGACTTTATTGGGTAACATTTTCGAATTCTTGCATTACATATTCTTGTTATTGGTTATCCGAATTTGGTGTTGAAATCGATTCGAAGTTTGATTGCCGATCCTGGTTTAAACATCGATCTGCCCGGGTCGAATCTTATTGGGTAACATTTTCAGAATTCTTGCATTACATATTCTTGTTATTGGTTATCTGAATTTGGTGTTAAAATTTGATTTGGGTTTGGATCATTTGATTTCGGATTCGGATCATCGATTGGTCAGTCATCGACCGGATCGGTCGATCCGATTTGGATATTTTCGAATTCTTGCCTTTCATATTTTTGTATGTTTGTTATCCGGAATTGATAGAATTATTTGATGACGGGTTGAATCTCCTATTCGGTCAGATTCTTGACCCGTCGAATCGACGGTTTGAATTTCCAAATCTCTTGCATTGTTCTTTGTGGTTATTATTGGTTATCCAAAAATTGAAAAGGTCCGATTCGGGTTGGCATCCGATTCGGTCGGTCATCGACCGGACGGTCGACCCGATTTTTGAGCATTTCCAGATTATGGCATTTTTCATACCGCTTGCTAGTTATCTAAAAATCAATTTCGATTTTCATTCGTCATTGCTCATGATCCGGTCGGATTTTTCCATAAATATCTCTTAATCTCGCTCCGTTCCAACATTTAATTTGGTTCGGATAATTTAATTGCTCAACGCCGTTTCTTTGGCAATCGCTTTTATTGTTTTATTAATATCGCATCTAGGTCGATGAAATTGAAATCGAGGCCGCACTTTTTCGATTCTGTTTCAAAGATTAATTCTCCGTTTCGCTTTGCCCCGTTTGATTTCTTTGTTTTGATAGTTTATCGATTGCTCGTATTATTTCTGTTTCTAAATACCGCATTTAGGTGATGAAATTGAATTCAAGGTCAGCGCTTTCGCTTCGCTTTCGCCATCGCTTTAAACATCCGTGCGACGGATATCTTTCTCGCTTTATCGCTTTATCGCTTTTACCGCTCAACAAATACCGCCCTGCTCGGGCGCTATTTTCTGCTTCGCCATCGCTCGGATTCAGATTATTGTTTTTTACGTTTTTACTGTTTTAAAATAAACACCGCACCCTTCAGAAATTGCTTTCCTGTTTCAATCCAATCGCTTTCAAAGATTAAAATATCCGATGATCGCTTTTTTACGTTTTTACTGTTTTAAACTAAACACCGCGTCTTTTTCGGAAACTGTTTTTTTTTCTTCTCTGCCTCTGTTTTTTTTTTTACTGCTACTGCTGCTGTTTCTGTTCCGATTTTATTTTACTGATTTGAACACGATACTACACTGGCCGATGAAAAATATCCGTCGATTTTGAGGCCTACACAGTTGCAAAGACGGAAATATAACTTCTGGGCAAGGATGAAGACTTAAACCTTTTATCCGAGATCAACATGTTTAGTAGGCGAGGTGACTAAAATAACCAACAAGTTATATATTCGCAGCCACGACGTGATTATAGTGATCTTTTTTATTCCACCCGAGAGACCGACACGTTTAGTAGGCGAGACAA
Source organism: Anisodus acutangulus (assembly GCA_029783415.1). NCBI lineage: Eukaryota > Viridiplantae > Streptophyta > Magnoliopsida > Solanales > Solanaceae > Anisodus > Anisodus acutangulus. The sequence goes on along the minus strand of CM056505.1, from coordinate 7,935,498 downwards.
TCAAAAATAAACTACATTAGTCATATGTTTGCAGCTACGACGTGATTGGAATGTTCTTTTCAAAATTTAAGTCTGAGCCCTCCGCGATCAAAACATTCATTGTTTTGAATACGGATACGAAGTTATTTGTATTTAAATGTTTCTAACCGTTTGTTCTTGACGACTTGCAGGACTAAAGTAAATAAAGGCAATTATTCCCTGAGTTTATTTATTGTTATTTCTTTCTTTAATTCAGCTTTTATCTCGCTTTGTATTGTAATATTATTTATCGCACTTATGTAATTATTGAAATGCTTAGAATAGGCAAACTTAGGATTTATTCATAGGTTGGTTTAAGATTTGAAACCCGTCGCTAGCTTATTTATTTGTAGGCTCGCAAACTTAGAAATCCTTCGCTAGTTTATTTATTTTAGGCTCGTCACGCGAATTCAAGATTTTCAAAACAACTTTTGTCATCTTTTATTTGCTTTATTAATCATACCGAATAAGTTTATCTTTTGTCAATTTACAATTCAATGATTCCCAAAATTTTACTTCTTTGGCATTATAAATAAATTGTTTTACTATCAATTGTCAAAAATATATTTTTCAACTCTACATGTATTTCTCTTTAGATATCATATAAATGCATATTTTGAAAAATCTCTACATTTATCTATCTTTTAAAATGCATCCTTTTTCTAATTATTTGCAAACATCTTTTAACTTCATGCTTCAAACATGCATTTTTTCTAATAATAATTAACCTGAATTTGACCGGATAACCGCAAGTTAGCGGATCTTAAAGGATGCCTAACCCCTTCCCTTTAGGATAATAAAGAACCCTTACCTAGAATCTCGCTAGTTTCGCAGACCTTAAAATTGGAGTTTACATTGCAGCACTTAGTTTAATATTTAGGTGTCCTAATTCACCGTAAAAAATAATTAGGTGGCGACTCCTCAACCCTTTTTACCCAGGAATCACCGGACACGTCCGCGCTCCGCTTTGACCCGAGCGAGGTCAAAATAGGGCGCGACATCAACTACCACCTTTAATCCACATAGTAATGTACCCAATACAAGCCGTATCTCAACGTATAAGGCATTTGAGCTTAGGACAGGATCAAAGTATATTACTTTGTAGACAAGGTGCGTATTGACCTCAAGTCTATGAACTTCTATCTCCCACACATTGATCATACTTTAGACAAGTATAACAAACAGTATATCAGCAGGGTATACCAATACTTTCAAAGTATCCATGTGTCCATCACGAGTAACCATTACTCGTAGCAGGTGAGACATACTACATCCTCTAAGGATGTGATGTAGACCACATGTCGACTTATCACATATCATCGATATTTCATTCTCGATAATCATTAGTCGAAGCTATTTTAAGAATTACGTTATAATATTAATATCTCACATTATTTATAACAGCGTAACCTCCAGAGATGTATATTATAGAATATTATAAATAATTAATTAATAATTCAATAACTCAATAATTACAAATGCTAAAATATTAATCTCCATTAATAATAATACGAATGTGTATAAAGTACATTTGTCCTAATACAGATTGTCTCTAGGACATAAATATACTTTTATATACACGATATACATGTGTATATCCTGTGTATATTTGGTCTAGGAATCTCGGTTTTGTACATAGTGGCAGCCCACAGTTTGGGCACTGTTTTGTGTAATATTGTTATAGTATTTTAGGGTAAATATTACATTAATTAGTATTAAACATTTTCCATAATTATAGGAGTCTTGTACTACTAGAATAGGGTTTTAGGAGTAGAATATGAATAAGATTTTCCTATTATGGAAATATGTAAATTGTATATGTTCTCTTTCAATTAATGAAAATAATAAAGGGATTATTTCTTTCATGGCATCAGAAGTCTAGGTTCAATTTTCCTCTCTAAAATTCCTAATGGTCGTGCACTATTCCCAAAAACATACCTCGAATTCTGTGCCCACTTTCTTCCCTAAATTTTCTTCCAGTCTCTTCATCACGTCGTTCGTTGCTATCATGGTTAAGAACGCGTTTCACCCTGCCCTTACAGTTTCAAATATCAAGAATCATATCCCTCTTATTCTTGAGATTGAAAACGCCCAATATACGACGTGGGCTGAACTGTTCAAGATTCACGCACGCTCGCATCAAGTCATTCATCACATCATCCCCGCGGCTCTTGAGTATACGGAGGTGCCGAAACGCGAGGATGATCCTAAGTTGTGGACGAATCTTGATGTCACCGTCCTTCAGTGGATTTACTCCACTATCTCTACCGACCTGTTGCAGACGATTATTGAGCCCGATGCTATGGTGATGGCTGCTTGGGATCGACTGCGTGACATATTCCAAGATAATCTAAATTCCAGAGCTGTTACTCTTGAGCAAGAATTTTCCCACGTTAACATGGAAAATTTCCCGAACGTTTCAGCATATTGCAAAAGGTTGAAAGAATTGACAGACCAACTTCGCAACGTTAGTGCGCCTGTTAGCGACGATCGTCTTGTTCTCCAGATGGTTATTGGCCTCTCCGAGGCCTATAGTGGCGTTGGAACCCTCCTTCATCAAAGTACTCCTCTCCTGAAGTTCTATCAAGCACGCTCCATGCTTACTTTGGAAGAAGCCGACTTGGCTAAAAAGGTGGCTACGAGTGCTAGTCTCGTGGTCATGATGACGTCCTCCACTAATTTTTCAAATTTTGGTGACCATTCGAACCAACACCGGTCTCAAGGAGGCAGCAAAAATAGTCAGAAAAATAATGGAAAAAACCGCGGGGGCAAACGCAGCGGTTCCAACAGTAGTCAAGGTGGCCGAAATAGTGGTGGTGGACCCCATCCCGGATACAGTGGGTCACCAACTCACTGGTCCCAGCCTTGGGCCCCTTGGACGTGTGCTTGGGCCAGTGGGTAGTGGCCCAACGGCCCATATCCTTTAGTGATTCCAGCCAGTGAGCTTCCCAGCAGCCATATCGGCCCAATGCCCACTGGACTAGTGGTTCCCGTAATAGTCCAGTACCAGGGCAGCAGTAAGGTGCTCTTGGGCCCCGGCCACTGCAGGCCCATCAAGTAGTGGATCCCACCTCATCCGACATTGAAGCCACTATGCACGCACTCTGGTTAACTCCACCGGACTCAAATTGGTATATGAACACCGGAGCCACTACCCACATGACAGCCGATCAAGGTACTCTCTCGTCTTATTCCAATTTGAGCAATAGTTGTGGCATAATTGTTGGTAATGGTAATTCAATTCCGATTTGTGGTTATGGTCATAAAACTTTCTCCCCCCCCCCTCATCCACCTCTTATCTTGAAAAATACTCTTCATGCCCCGAAATTGATTAAAAATTTGGTGTATGTCCGTAAATTCACCATTGATAATTTTATTTCTGTTGAATTTGATCCGTTTGGGTTTTCTGTGAAGGATTTCAAGATGAGGATTCCTCTCATGAGGTGTGATAGTAGGGGAGATATTTATCCTATCACGCCAAGTTCCGGTCTCTCGAGTTAAGTCGTGTCATCCACTTTCGCAGCCATTTTCTCTTCTTTGTGGCATGCTCGTCTAGGTCATCCGGGGTCATCAATTTTGTCTTCCTTAGATAAAAATAATTTCATTTCTTGTAAGGGTACACGTAGTACTCCGAATTGTTAATCTTGATCTTTAGGAAAAATAGTTAAGTTGCCATTTGTAGACTATAATTCTTATACTTTAATGTCATTCGATATTATTCATAGCGGTTTATGGACATCTTATGTTCTCACTTCTTTGTGTCATCGTTATTATGTTCTATTTTTTATGATTATTTTATTTTTTTATGGACCTTTCCGATAGCGAAAAAAATTCAAGTTTTTTCCACTTTCTTAAAATTTTGAACATTTATTAGAACTCAATTCGAACGGAAAATCAAAAATATTCAATGTGATAATGACAAAGAATATGATAATGGGGTGTTTCGGGAGGTTTGTGCAAATAATGGAATCAATTTTCATTTTTCTTATCCTCATACGTCTTCACAAAATGAGAAAGCCGAACGAAAAATTTGTATCATCATTGTCTGCACTTTATTGATTCATGCTTCCGTACCCCTTCGTTTTGGCATCATGTTCTACAAATGGCTATATACCTTCTTAACATTCTTCCTTCCAAAGGTTTGACATATTCATCCCCCCTTCAAATTTTATATAATAAGACTCCTTCGTATTCACATCTAAGGGTCTTAGGGTGTTTATGTTATCCACTCTTTTCGTCCACCACAATTAACAAACTTCAGGCCCAGTCTACCCCTTGTGTGTTTTTGGGTTATCCGCCAAATCACCGTGGTTACAAATGTTTTGATTTATCGTCGAATAAAATCATCATTAGTCGTCATGTAATTTTTGATGAATCCCAATTTCCGTTTACTAAGGTTAGTAATCCCGTGCCTAGTTCGTATAATTTTTTGGAAGAAGGTATATCCCCGTATATTATTCACCATTTTTTGGACGTATCCCGTACCCCAAATCCGCCAATGGCCCATCGCCATTGGTTCTACAAAGACCGATACCCATCGCCTCTCGGCCATCGCTGTTTGGCGATTGGGCTACCCACCAATATCAAACCGGTCCAGTTCGACACGTTGCTCGCTCCAGCTTTGTCGCTCGGGCTAGCAGACTCCATCGCCGCCGCCCGTCCCGTGTCCCAAAATTCACACAATTATCCCCCGAGTCATAGACCAGTCACTCGAAGTCAACGGGGTATTTTTAAACCAGAAAGACATTTTAATTTAAATTATAATGTCCTTAAATCACCGGTACCCTGTAATCATGTGTCTGCTTTAAATGATCCGAATTAGAAAATTGTTATGACCGACGAATATAATGCTCTTATTGATAATAAGATGTGGGAGTTGGTGCCCTGTCCTTCTGGTGTTAATATTAATAGGTCTATGTGGAGTGTTGCTCATAAGGACAATTCTGACGGTTCTTTTGCTAGGCATAAGTCACGTCTTGTAGGTGATGGTAAGACTCAGCGGGTAGGTGTGGATTGTGGTGAGACATTTAGTCTGGTGGTCAAGCCGTCTACCATTCGCACTGTGCTCAGCTTGGCTCTTTTGAAAGCATGGCCCATTCATCAATTAGATGTGAAGAATGCTTTCTTACATGGTGATCTCAAGGAAACAGTATATATGCATCAGCCCTTGGGGTTTAGGGATCCCAGATATCCTCATCATATCTGTTTGTTGAAGAAGTCTTTGTATGGGCTTAAGCAGTCCCTACGGACTTGGTATAAGAGGTTTGCAAACTATGTTTCGACTATTGGGTTCTCTCACAGCAAGTCTGATAATTCATTGTTCATCTATCGTCGTAGTTCTTCCTTGACGTATATACTTTTATATGTGGATGATATTATCTTGACTGCCTCTTCTGATGCATTACGCCAGTCTATCGTGACAATGCTCAGTTCTGAGTTTGCTATAAAAGACTTGGGGCTCTTGAGTTACTTTTTGGGGATTGCCGTCACTCGTCATGCATGTGGGTTGTTCTTATCTCAGATGACGTATGCAGCTGAGATCATTGAGAGGGCTGGGATGTCATCATGTAAGTTCGCGTCCACTCCGGTTGATACTAAACCCAAGTTGGGTGCTACGGCTGGCTTACCATATGAGGATCTGACCCGCTATCGCAGTCTTGCAGGGGCCCTTCAGTATCTTACCTTCACAAGACCAGATATTACATATGTCGTACAATATGTGTGTTTGTTTATGCATGATCCTGGGGTTAAGCACATGAATGCACTCAAATGCATTCTTCGATACATCTAGGGGACACTTGACTATGGCTTGCATTTGTATCCTTCATCGACGTCTACACTTATCTCGTATACAGATGTTGATTGGAGTGGCTGTCCAGACACCAGACGATCTACGTCTGGCTATTGTGTGTTTCTTGGTAATAACTTGGTCTCTTGGTCTGCAAAGCGTCAGTCGACTTTATCACGCTCTAGTGCAGAGGTCGAGTATCGACGGGTAGCCAATGTGGTCTTTGAATCATGTTGGTTACGTAATCTCCTATTAGAGCTTCATTGTCCTATTCAGAACGCTACATTGGTTTATTGTGATAATGTTAGTGTCATCTACCTTTCTGGTAATCCAGTTCAGCACCAGCGCACTAAACATATCGAGATGAACATTCACTTTGTTCGCGAAAAAGGTAGCCCGTGGACAAGTACGCGTCTGTCATGTCCTTTCCAGGTTTCAAATTGCAGACATCTTTACAAAGGGTCTTCCCTCGGTCCTTTTTGAAGATTTTAGGGACAGTCTCAGCGTACGAAGACCGCCCGCTATGACTGCGGGGGGGGGGGGTGTTAAATATACATAGAATATACATGATATACATGTGTATATCCTATGTATATTTGGTCTAGAAATCTCGGTTTTGTACATAGTGGCAGCACACGGTTTGAGCACTGTTTTGTGTAATATTGTTATAGTATTTTAGGGTAAATATTATATTAATTAGTATTAATAGGATTTTTCTATTATGAAAATATATAAATCATATATATTCTCTTTTAATTAATAAAAATAATCAAGAGATTATTTCTTTCAGTATTCCTTCATGATGATTGTTATTATGTCGTGCGATTCCTACCATTGGAGGATATGCAAGATGTGTTATATGCTGGCCCATACACGTTCAATAACAGGCCCCTTATCCTCAAGCAATGGACAGCTGAAGTTCGATTTTAGTGCTGAATTGTTATCTAGAAATACCACTTTGGGTGTTATTCCCCCATTTACCTATGAGCTGCTGGGAAGGACCATCGCTAAGTCGAATAGCAAGTGCTGTGGGGAAACCTATATATGCTGATGAATGCACGCCAAACAAGCAAGGATTTCGTATGCACGGATGTTGAGAATTCAATACTTAAGATATGATATGTGAATTTTACATCTAAAGTAGGGGTGTCGAATAGACAGGTTAGACTAAATAAATTGAATTAATAAATGAGCTGGATTATAACCTACTCAATATTTACTTGGATCAAAATAAGTGGATCAATTTGAGATAAACATAAAAAATTGGTCATAAACCCACTAGCCATCTCATAAGCTTTTTTTTTCTTTTCTATTTGTTTCACTCTTATTCTACAATTAGTTTTATTATCAAATCAAACTAATAAAAACCTTTTCTTTATTTACCAAGACTATTTCAAATAAGGCAAACTCCGAAAAAATTATATTTTACGTTTGGACTACATATGTTGCCAAGTTAGCTCCAATTTTAAAACGGGCTAACTTTGGACATGTCCAAACTTACCCGTCAATTAACATATGCCAAACTCCACCCACCCAATTTGAACAAGATATACTTTTATGGTTAAATTTGACACTCATAATCCAAAATAATAAAGAAAATGGAGTATTAAAACTAGAAGTGGCAATATAAATTTGACACTCCAGCAAACTCTCATACTCAATTCTTCAACATCACAAGGACAAGGAATGCCTTTTTCTTGCTTTCTCTGAACAATCTCTTTACTCTTGACAATAGATCTGAATATTAAAAAGGCCAAAAAGGAAAAAAGTATTCATATGATTAAAACTAGGTGAAGTGCCCAAACTCAAATTAAGAAGTTAACGTAAATCAAGTTAATTAATAGAATAATTTTATTTTATCTTTTCCACCAATGTAGATATGATTAACAAATTTAATCTCAATGTGGATTTTCGATCTGCAGAAATATCTTTTACAAAAAAAATTAGGAAACGTAGCAGTATTATTTTTCTTTAATTTTCCTTCTTTCTTTCAAATAAATGCACCAAAAATCATTTTCATTTTTTAGTAAACTTGCTATCTACATAGAAAACTATTTTTTTTACAAATATATACGTTGTAATTAAAAAAGAAATACTACAACTGAAATTGTAAAAGGACATATCGACTAAAAGATTTTATATGTTCAAGTACCGGTAGTCAGTTTTGGCTATTTCTAACTCTATTTTAACTTTATTCATACTTTTTGAATTTGTGATTATTTCAGTACATATTTTTCTTGTTTTCACGAAGGATATGAAAACTGTACTATTTTCAAAGTGATACTTAAGATTGTAAAAGAAAATATATGTATTTTCAAACCAATATGAGTGGCAACCGGTATTTTGTGATAAATGCCAAACCATTGGACACAAATGCCAGCCTACAGAGCCACATACAAAACCTCCGAAGCAGCTAAAGAGGAAAGAGAGAACAGGAAAGTCACAACTCATGGGTGAAAATATGTATATTCTAGAGACAATCATAATAAATGTACTTGAACACATTCGTATTATTAATAAGATTAATATTTATGGCATTTGCAATTATTAAATTATTATTTGATTGTTTGTAATTATTCATTAATGTGCATCCCTTGAGCTTGCATTGTCATTAATAGAGTGAGATATTAATGATAAAGCGTAACTCTAAAAATGGCCTCGACTAATGATCATCGAGAATGGGATATCGATGATATGTTATAAGTCGACATGTGGTTTGCGTCACATTCTTAGAGAATGTAGTATGTCTCACCTGCTACTAGTAATGGTTACTAGTGATGGACACATGGATACTTTTGGAAAGTATTGGTATACCCTGCTGATAAACTATTTGTTATACACGTCTAAAGTGTTATCAGCGTGTGGGAGATGAAGGTCATTTGACTTGAGGTCAATACGCACCTTGTTTACAGAGTAATGTACTTTGATCCTGTCCTAAGCTTAAACTCCTTATAGGATAAGATACGGCTTGTGTTGGGTGCATTATGATGTAAATTAAGGTGGTAGTGAGCCAAGAATATGATTCATTCCTCGATTGGATATTCGAGAGAGCACTCAACTTCTCAGTGATATTAGGTCGATCAAGTCATTGGCCAATGCAAGAGACATATTTAGAATATGATCTAGTTGTCGATTAATATATATGAGATAAAGTGACCAAGCCATTTAGATAGACACATGACAAATCCTAAGCTTGATCGAGTGTATCGCGAATGAAAGGAATTTATCGTCTCACATAAAGATTATGTTTGCTGGATTTATGTAAACGTACTTCAAATATTGAGTTCGTCGTACGGCGCAGTCTAGGAGTCCCGTATGGACCTTAATTGGTTTAGTGTCGATATATGAAGGTCTATAGGGTCACACTATGTCGATTGTCTCTTCGATCTAAGGGTGTATTGAGAAAGTATTAAATATTCGATTTGGAATCGAGATATTTAAATTGATAATAACTATGGGATAATTTCAATTAGATGGAAATTATTTAATTAAATCAAAATTAGATTTTGAATTTAATATGCTGAATATATATATTAAATAAAAACGGGAAACGAAATTTTACGTAAGGCGTCGCAGCGCCGACCTGGCAGTGAGCCCAGTCAGACTGGCCCACTGCACCTCGGTTTTGGGCCAGGCTTGGAGCCCAACCCTAATCCATTTTGTGACCTAAAAATCAATATATATACAACATTAATCTCTAGTTATTAATATACTAAGAACACCAATTCTCATAAACAAATTCTAGACTTAGAGTCTAGGATAAAACTCTCTCAAACCTTTGCCAAGATTTCCTGGCTTTCTTGACAGAGGAATACACTGTAGCATTGTGCTTGCATTCGAAAAGGGAGTCACGTGTTCTCCCTAAAGTAAAGACTCCAGATTTTATAACCTGTAAGTTCTTGTTCATGTTTTATATTACAGGTTTTGATTGTCATATAACAATACCAGAAGAAATTGTTGGGGTAAGTAGAACAAATATTTAAACTTCCGTTGTGCCTACTTATGTATTTTGAACCCAACAAAACCCGACAGTGGTCAGAGCACAGACTAGTTCAATGGTTATATAACAATTGAATAACATAATAATATGGGTTAAACATAAAATTGGATTAAAACAAGGCTTCTTGAAATCATACATATCTTGACCAAATGGTTAACCTTTTGATATCACCCTAAATTATCACCTACGCTAAATCGAGAAATTTCGGACTAAGCCAAGTACAGATAAATTCATTGCGAACATGGTGCACGGTAAAGAACGAGTATGAATGGATGATGGTCGATATGTGCGTTATTGATAATGGTGGGTGAGGATAAAAGATCTGTGATTTGATCCCTAAATTGGATTTACGCCTAGAACGATTTTAGAAAAATTAACACATAAATGTTTTGTCAGGACGTCAACATCGCGGCCCTATGGTAGGGCGTCGCGGCTACATGATGGAGCACCGCGACCCTAATGCTTCATTTTTTAATTCTGGACTTACTGGACAGTAGGCGCCGCAACCCTAAATGAATTACAGAAGCCGAAATGCTTCTGCCTTGAGAGCGTCACGGCTCCATGGTGGAGCGCCACAGCTCTAAAGCATTGCAGAAGCATTCTGCCTCGGTGGCACCGCGGCCCCCACCTATAAAAAAAATTGTTCAGAATGTTTAACCCATGATTTTTATTATACAGTATATTTGATAAGTATACTATTTATATGCCAAATGACTGTCATTTAGGTTACTAGATTAGTGTCCGCAAATAATTATCTGGGTAGGCGGCGCCTAGTATTTGTTTAACCGCTTAATATCATGCTTAGGTAGGCGGTACCCAATATATGCTTAGTTATTTGCATGATAATTAAAATCCTTTGTTGGACATATCATGCTAGAGTTGATCTTGGTTAAAATCCTAAATTAAAATGTTTCCCAAAATTTAATACAAGTCTCATTTAAAATGAATGCGTTGTCCGTTATAATTGATTGTAGTGCAAAATCCTTTTCTGCGAGATGAGTATTTATGCCACAGCACGAGGACCCAAACTCTTTCATAAATGCATGTTAAATGTGGAAGTGGGTGATAAACCTTCATGAGTATTTATACCACAGTGTTTGCTCTATAAGGCAAAACTCACTTAGATACATAATTGCAGTCGCATAACGGGGTTGACTTGCTAGGCTGTCTTGGCGCCACAGTGTCAGACAAGCCGAGGGACGCAGATCGATTGTTTAGAACATTCGGTCAAACAAGAATTACAAATTGTTTGTAATTGGTTTGGAGACCTACCAGGTTGTGTTATTAAAGTTATCAACCACAATAAATGCGAAGATAGCATGAACCTGGATCTTGACCCATTATGACCATATCAAATATGAGTATGTATTTTTCCATGGGTTCGAAGAGTATGTTAAAATAGTGGGAGTTAATTAAACTAAAGACCATGTTAATTAGTTAACGAATGTGTTCAATAGAAATTATATTCTATATCTTCAGTTTATACAAAATGTCGAATCTATCACTGAAAATGTTGGTTGAGACAAACAACCTGACTGGAGCAAATTACCCTGATTGGTTAAGAAATCTGCGATTGGTGTTAAGACAAGAAAGAATTGAGTATGTGTTAGACACAGTGTTCCCCACAGTCCATTCTGAAAGCTCTACTGAGTATGTCCTGTTTGACAAGGTGGCTTATCAGAAACATCTAGATGGTGTTACCTCGGCACAGTGTGTAATGTTATCCTCTATGACTGTGGAGTTATAGAGGCAACATGAAAATATGGGCCCCAACGAAATGCTAGAATATTTGAAGAATCTCTATGACTCACAGTCTCAAACAATGGAGTATGAACAGTTGAGGGACATTTTCACGTGTAAGCTGAATGATATGGGTCAAGTGTCAGCGCATGTTCTGAAGATGATTGGGCTGATAGAAAGGTTGGCTTCGAATGGAACGAAGCTGCATATAAATATCTCTGTCAACCTGATCCTGAATTCACTTTTTGGTTCATTTGAGAATTTTATTGTGAACTTCAATATGAATGGGACCAAGGCAAGTCTTCCAGAGCTTCACAACATGTTAAAGACCTTTGAATCATCTACCTCTAAAGGTAAAGTCGTGCTCGTGGTGGACTATTCTAGCAAGTTCAAACCCAAGGGTAAGAACATGCAGAAGAAGATGGGTAAGACAGTTGATGCACCTACAATTATGAAACCTAGAGGAGGTGTTCAGAAGAAGGCAAAGGTAGCTTCGGATGTGTGCCTCAACTGCAAGAAGAAGGGGCACTGGAAGAAGGACTGCACAGCTCCAGGATGAGGCAAAGCACTAGGTGCTTCTGGCTCTACTAGACAAGGTATGTTTGTCATTGAGATAAATATGTCTATAAATAACTCTCACTGTTGGGTATTGGATACCGCATGTGGCTCACACATTTGTAATAATGTGCAGGGTCTGATTGACAGCAGAAAGGTTGAACATTGGGAGGTAGACATGTGCGTTGGAAATGGAGCACGAACGTGTGGAACTTATAGACTAGATTTACCTTAAGACTTTTGTTTAGAACTAAATTATTGTTGTTTTGTTCCCTCATTAACGAGGAATATCATTTTTATCCCAATGTTAGACATTGAGGGGTTTTCCTCATTTATTGCCAATGACAGTTATGTACTATCTTTTAATGGTTTTGTTTGTGGAAATGCTCCGCTTCTAGATGGTTTGTATGTTCTAAATTGTAGTCGTGAAATTTTCAATGTGCAAAATAAATGAGCTAAGATAAGTAATCCAAGAAACCCCACTTACTTATGGCACTGTAGACTTGGTCACATCAATGAATCAAGGATAGCAAGATTAAGAAAGTTAGACTACTTGGAACCATTTGACTTGGAGTCCTATGGTAACTGTGAATCTTGCTTGAGAGGAAAGATGACCAACAAGCCACTTTCTGAGAAAGGGGTGCGAGCCAAAGAGGTACTTGAGTTGGTCCATACTGATGTATATGGGCCATTTTCAACTCAAGCTAAGGGAGGCTCCCCTTACTTCATCACTTTTACAGACGATTTCACAAGGTTTTGGCATGTGTATCTTATGAAACACAAGTCTGAAGCCTTTGAGAAATTCAAGGAGTACAAGTCAGAAGTAGAGAAGCAACTTGAAATAAGTATCAAGACCCTTCGGTCAGATCGAGGAGGTGAATACTTAAGTAAAGAATTTCTGGATTACTTGAAGCTTCATAGAGTCCACTCACAATTGAGACTTCATGGAACGCCATAGATGAATGGTGTTACTGAAAGGAGAAATTGAACCCTATTAGATATGGTTAGATCCATGATGAGTTTCTCAACTCTACCAACATACTTTTGGGGCTATGCATTGCAAAGCTCAATTTATATTCTGAACAGGGTTCCTTCAAAGTCAGTAGAGAAAACTGTATATGAGATATGGAATGGTAAGAAGCCAGCACTTAAACACATGCGACCCTAGGGGTGCCCTGCATATGTAAAGAAGATGCTTACGGACAAGTTGGAATCTAAAAGTGAGAAATATTATTTTGTGGGGTATCCAAAGGAAACTAAGGGATATTATTTCTATCTTCCTAGAGAACATAAGGTCATTATTTTCATAAATGCAATTTTCCTTGAGGAAGACTATGTCTACAAGGAACAGAGCTGCAATAAGATAGAACTTGAAGAAATTCAAGCAAACACAGAAGCTGAACCCTTGTCAAAAGACCTAGACAAGGATTCAATGGGAGTATTTGGTAAAGATTGGGTACTTAGACTACACCCTTCAGCCAGTGGGAGTGCTGTGAGAGATAGTGCAGAAATACAAGGCCCTCATACACAACCAATGAAAGATGATACAATAGTTGTACATCATTCCATTAAGGAAATACACGAAAATGACATTCCTGAAAGCTCTCAAGGTAATGGATTGTTCAACACACAAAGACCTTCTCACAATCAGAATGCAACAAACACTGAAACACAGAATAATCAACTCCGTAGGACCACTAGGACTCATCGTCTGCCTGAAAGACTTAATCTTCTTGTTGAAACACACAATGAGATAGATATTCCTGATAACGATGAACCTGCAACCTACATCGAAGCTATGTTAGACATTGATTCGAAGAGATGGCAAGAAGCCATGAAGTCTGAGATGGACTCGATGTACATCAATCAAGTTTGGAACTTGGTTGATTTGCCAACAGAGGTTAGACCAGTAGGATGCAAATTTGTCTTCAAAAAGAAGATTGATGCATATGGAAAGGTACAGACTTATAAGGCAAGATTGGTGGCTAAAGGTTATAATCAACAGCCTGGGGTCGATTATGATGAAACATTTTCACCTGTTGCGAAAATTAAGTCCATTTGGATTTTGCTTGCAATAGTCGCATACTATGCATATGACATTTGGCAAATGGATGTTAAAATTGCTTTCCTCAATGGTAACCTAATTGAGGAGGTGTATATGATACAACCTGAGGGTTTTACATCCAAGACTAAGCCCAAAGCAGTATGCAAACTACAGAAGTCCATTTATGAACTTAGGCAAGCCTCAAGGAGTTGGAATATTTGCTTTGACAAAGCAGTCAAATCGTTTGACTTTGTTAGAAGCAAAGAAGATCTCTACATTTATAGTAAGCGCAAGGAAGAGAGTATTGTCTTCATTGTTATATATGTAGATGACATATTAATAATGGAAGATAATAAGACTTTAATGCAATCATTCAAGGAATGGTTATCCAACACATTCATGATGAAGGACTTGTGTGAAGCATGCTATATTCTTGGAATTAGGATCTATAGAGATAGACCTAATAGATTATTGGGCTGTCACAGTCCATACACATAGACAAAATGCTAAGACGATTCTCTGTGGAAAACTCCAAGAAAGGAAGTCTTCTTATGGGTCAAGGCATCAAGTTATCAAAGAAGGATAATCCTTCTACTATTGCAGAACTTGAACGCATGAAAAAAAATCATATGCTTCAGCTATAGGATCTATCATGTATGCCAATCTATCATGTATGACATGACCTGTACGAGAACAGATGTGGCCTATGCACTTAGTATGACTTGCAAATTCCAGCAGAATCCTGGGGAAGAACACTGGAAAGCAGTCAAGACTATTCTTAAGTATCTTAGACGAACTAAAGAATATTTCTTAGTTTATAGTGGACAAGAGAATCTAGTGTGTACTGGGTACACTGATGCTAGCTTCCAAACAGGTCTTGATGACATCAAATCTCAATCTGGATATGCCTTCATTTTTAATGGTGGAATAGTGAGTTGGAAAAGTTCCAAGCAAGCTACAACTGCTGATTCGACAACTGAAGTCGAGTACATTGCTGGATCGGAAGCTGGTAAAGAAGTTGTCGCGATATCTGAGTTCTTGAAGGAACTAGGGGTTGTTCCAAGTGTCGCTTGTCCAATAACGATTTATTGTGACAACACTGGTGCGATTGCACAAGCTAAGAAACCAAGATCAACAAACAGAAACAAGCATGTGCTGAGGAAATACCACATACTCAGGAAGATGGTGGAAACTGAAGAAATAAGATTAGACTATGTTCCCACAAATGATAATCTAGCTAACCCGTTTACTAAACCATTAAGCATAATGGTCATTTTGAAAACATGGGTATTAGATACATCGGAGATTGGCTCTAGGCCAAGTGGGAGATTGAAAGTATGTATGTCCTAGAGACAATCATTATTAGGGACAAATGTACTTGAACACATTCGTATTATTAATAAGATTAATATTTATGGCATTTGCAATTATTGAATTATTATTTGATTGATTGTAATTATTCATTAATGTGCATCTCTTGAGCTTATCATTAATAGAGTGAGATATTAATGATAGAGCGTAACTCTAAAAATGGCCTCGACTAATGATCATCGAGAATGGGATATCGATGATATGTTATAAGTCGACATGTGGTCTGCGTCACATTCTTAGAAAATGTAATATGTCTCACCTGCTACTAGTAATGGTTACTAGTGATGGACACATGGATACTTTTGGAAAGTATTGATATACCCTGCTGATAAATTATTTGTTATACATGTCTAAAGTGTTATCAGCGTGTGGGAGATGAAGGTCCTTTGACTCGAGGTCAATACGCACCTTGTTTACAGAGTAATGTATTTTGACCCTGTCCTAAGCTTAAACTCCTTATAGGATAAGATACGGCTTGTGTTGGGTGCTAATTAAATGGGACTGGCTGTAGAACCTAAGTGTGCTCTTTGCCACAAGCACAATGAAAACAGGGAGCATTTGTTTGTGTTATGTGAATACATCAAAGAATTATGGCATAGAATATTACAGTCAATTGGCAGGGCAAACATAGGAGCTGGAAGCTGGGGACAACATCTGCAATGGGCCATACAAAATGCAAAAGGGAGAGGACAAGATGCTGCAATTTTCAGGCTGATTTTTGCGGAAACTGTCAATGCTATATGGCTTGAAAGAAATGCGAGAATATTTGAATAGAGAAGTAGACACTGGAGGGAATTGGCAAAGGAAATTGCTGTGGTTTCATGTGTTAGAGCCTCAACTGGGATAAGGACTAAAATGCAGCAACTTCAATTTTAGAGAGGCTAAGAGCTAGGGACCTTTATTTCTGAATTTTTATTCTGTTTTTAGATAACCAACTGTGGTAGTATGGTTATGGTTTTGTTATGCTTCACTTGGTGATTAATACAACAAAGTTAGTTACCAAAAAACATTTATATTCATATTTTTAAAATAATATTAGTTTTTATAAACTTGCAGTTGCACGTTATTTTTCGACAGACTCAATCATAGTAAACAATATTAGATAATATTATTTGTAATTATATATTTTACAAAATACTATTGTATAGAATTGTATTTACTTTAATTCTTTGAAATTAATGTTCTTGGTACTTATTCTTTTTTCTTCTTTTTTCTCATACAGAAAACATGTTACAAATAAGATAATCCAATATTAGAGATTAAGTGATCATATATTTATTTATTATCATTTGCGGATATAAAAAGTGTTGAAAATATTACTAATCAAAATTATACTATAAGAATATCAATCGATTTTAAGAATATTTGATTATTTATTTGTTAAAAAATAAAGTTCTTCACAAAAAGATTTAAAATATTTTTATTAAAAAAGAAAAAAAATCATAACAAAAAAAAGAACAGAATTTAGAGGCTAATCCACCTCATTGTTTTTAACTTTTTGTTTCGGTACTACTTATTGTGATACATATATGTCTGACTAATCAATCTAGAATTGATATGAATTTTAAACTTCAAATATAGGTAGGATACAATATATCAAAGTATTTCAAACGTGAACTCCATATGAATTAGAAGTCAATGCAAATTCATATTACACCCAACTTTATAATTTTATTCTACGTAAATTATCTTTTCAAATGGCATAAAATTCGTTCAATATTTGAAGAATATTTTGATCAACCAACATTTATATTCATGCTTTTAAAATAATACAAATAGATAGATAACTTCAACATGTTAAGAGGACGTATCTGTAAATAGTCTTTGACGACTAGATAATGAATTTTTTTACACTAATAATATATATAATTTAAATTTAAAATGATTAATAGAAGAAACAATAATACAGCTAGATCAACTTGAACCCAAAGAAAGGGAAATTCTTAAACAACTTGTTGTATGCTATATTTGTGGATATGTCTTGACGTTTTGATATGCTGAGTCAATTAGAACATATTTTATATTTTGGGTGGTGATATGATGATGATTGATAAAATTATTGGGCCTAATAATTAGGAGCTGTATATTCTTTTAAATCCAAACAAAACGACAGTATTGTTATTTAGAAAGCCAATTGCTATGATTTTCGAAATATTTTTAGTCATCTATAATTCTCTAAGTAAATATGCTGACTCTCATACTTTGACTTGGAAAAATTCATTAGCAATTCAATGTCATATAAATTTGAAATTAAGGAGTAATTGATATCATTATCTTTATTTATAACTTAATTATGATAAGTACAGTTTGGTGCAAATATCGACCACAAATAAATATTTTCATTTTAAATAATGTCATTGTTTTTTAAAAAAAAAAAAACATGAAGTGGGTACACTATACCAATTGACTCAAACATATTGATATGTTGTCGCCTTGTGGTCACCTAAAGCTCGTCACACTCCAATATCATATTTGGGCATTAGCCATTAGCTGGGATTTTGAGGCGAGGCGAGGCGTGGCGTGGCGTGGAGTGGCGTGGGGTACCCACCGGCAATAGCCAAACAAGCAAACGTCAGAGTAGGTGGGCCAATTTTAAAGGGTAGAATTTTTAAAAAAATTATAGCTTAATATCTTTGGATGATCTAGTTTATAAAATATATACTATAATATAGTATATATACACTATACTATACATATACTCTCTCTGTCTTAATTTATGTGATATAGTTTGACTAGGCATAAAGTTTAAGAAATAATGGAAAACTTTTGAAATTTGTGGTGCAAAATAAGTCATAGATATTTGTGTGACTGTAAATCATTCCATTAAGGGTAAAAGGAAAAAATTTAAGTTAAATTATTTTTAAATATAGAAGTGTATTATTCTTTTTGAAACAGACCAAAAAAGAAAGTGTATCACATAAATTGGGACAGAAGGAGTAATATATTTCGACCATGTTGATAAATTAGTTGGTCGAACTGTACATATCCGTAACTTTCTCTGGATTTTAGAGGTACGTGGAGAAAAAGTTATTACGCACTCCGTTTCATTTTATATAATAGTATTTGACATAAAGCGGTAAAAGTAGATTCATAATTTAAATCTTATATATTTCTACAATGATCAGAGAGGGAAATAGGGGTTCACATATAAGGTCAAGATTCTTTTTAGGTATATATAGTAAATATTGAATTCACTTAATTAACCTTTTCATCTGTTTAATTATTTATATTTTGAATTTTTTAGTGAAAATTGTGATCCGACACTGACAACAACCTCATGTTATATATAATAACAATAATTGGGTTCACATTCGTGTTTATGTATATTTAATATAATATATAGATATATATATATATATTCATAATTTCTAAGCTAAGTCCGTTCCTGATTTGACATAACATAAATTTAAAAAATAGAAAAAGATTAGGTATAATCTAAAAATATGTGTAAGGTGCTGAAATTTACCTTTACTTTTAATTGTTTAAAGGAAATTAGATAAGAGTTTTGCACGCCAATTTCTATTTTTCTATTCTAATACAAATATATTTTATATACAAGTGAGTTCAAGTCATGTGAGCAAGGATAAAATATCAATAAGAGTTATGGTGGGATAGATAGGATCCCTCCATTTTTAATCAGATATTTCGGGTTCGAGCTTTAGATATAATTTTTTTGTTTGAGAGTGCTTAATTTTCCTTTAAATAGGCCTTATGTGACACAAATTCCCATTAATTGAGACTTCAATGCATATACCGACATAGATGAAAATTAAAAAAAGTACAGACTAAATGATGTTGGATTTCGAAAACCAGAAAACGTGAGAGTAGGTGGGCCAATTTTGACAGGGGGGGATTTTTTAAAAAATTATAGCCTAAGATCTTTGGATGATCTACTTTATAAAATATATACTACAATATAGTATATATATATATATATATATATATATTCGTTGTCCCAATTTATGTTATATAATTTGATCAGGCACAAAATTTAAAAAAGAATGAAAGACTTTTGAAACTTGTGGTGCAAAATAAGTCATAGATATTTGTATGATTGTAAATCATTGCATTAAAGGTAAAAGGAAAAATTTTAAATTAAATTATTTCTAAATATAGAAGTGTATCATTCTTTTTGAAACAGATTAAAAAAAATGTATCACATAAATTGGGACAGAAGGAGTAATATATTTCGACCATGTTGATAAGTTAGTTGGTCGAACTGTACATATCCGTAACTTTCCCTGAATTTTAGAGGTATGTGGAAAAGAAGTTATTACGTACTCCGTTTCATTTTATGTAATAATATTTGACATAAATAATAAAAGTATATTCATAATTTAAATCTTATATATTTCTACAACGATCAGAGGGGACATAGATTCACATATAAGGTTTTGAATTTCTTAGTGAAAATTGTGATCTGCACTGACAACAACCTCATGTTATATATAATATCAATAATTGTGTTCACATTCGTGTTTATATATATATATATATATATATATATATATATATATATATATATAATGTGTAAGGTGCTGAAATTTACCTTTACTTTTAATTGTTTAAAGGAAATGAGATAAGAGTTTTGCACGCCAATTTCTATTTTTCTATTCTAATAAAAATATATTTTATATACAAGTGAATTCAAGTCATGCGAGCAAGGATAAAATATCAATAAGAGTTGTAGTGGGATGGATAGAATTCCTTCATTTTTAATCGAAGGTTTCGGGTTTGAGTTTATGATTTTTTTTGTTTGGGAGTGCTTAATTTCCCTTTAAATAGGCCTTATGCGACACGAATCCCCATTAGTCGAGACTTCAATACGTATACCGACATAAATGAAATGTAAAAAAAGTTCATATGAAATGTTGTTGGAATTAATGCATATACTGTGAGATCCGATCAAAGTTTCGCGTGCGATCCGACACATATAAAAGAATATGCATATTCCATATTTATCAAGTTGTCCCGTTTTTATGTTCAATGACATAAATAATTTTTAGAGTTGGTATTAACAGATGAAGAATTCATTCAATGTTTTGGACTATGGTCCATTATTGATAAAGAGTTCATGAAAATTCCAGAAGGCACAACATTGACTGGTGAAACAGCTACACAATTGGAGAAAAATAGATAATTGAATTATAAGGCGTTCTACTACCTCAATAGCAAAGTCCAATTGCATGTATATAATAAATATTTGATGCAAAATCAGCAAAGGAGGTTTGGACAATTTTGGTGAAATCATATCGATGTGCTGTAGACGTGAAGAGAGAGAAACTTCAAGAGCTTTGGAGACAATATGAGTTGGCCCGGATGAAACCAACAGAATCTGTCAAAAAAATTTTACAAGAATTATAAAAAAATTTAATGACATGAAGGTCAATGGAGAAGGTTTGGAAGAAGTTAAAGTTGTTGAAAAGATATTGAAGTCTCTAAGGTTAGAGTTTCACACCAAAAAGACAATTCTTGAGGCTACCAAAGATCTTAATACTTCGAGAGTTAATGATCTAGAAGATGAATTTGTGACATATGAGAGGTCATTGAATCAACAAACATACAAGATATTAGAGGAGAAATTGCAAACAATGGATGATCAATCAAAATAAAAAGAAGAGTCATTGAATCTGGCAGAAATAAATGAAGAAGGCCAGAATTCTGAAATAGTAGGAAAAAAAAGAAGCTAGAGATAATTTTTGTTGTGGTATAGATGTCTTTGACTGCAAAACGGACTTCAATAATGTCAAAACTGATTTTCCAATGATTTCCGGTATGATTAAAACAGATAATTTGATTGAAACTGATGTTCTTTCAATAGAAGCTACTAGTGTTTTAAGTCAGGAGACACGTAATAAACATGATTGGTCTATACAGGTGGGGCTATTGAAAAAGAAATAGAAGTATCCGTCATAACACAACAAACATTATTTGAAGGTATTGGAGATGAATCTAGTATTGAAAGAAGCAAAAAAGTTCACCAAGAGAAAGTTTCTGATGATTTGTCCAAAATTGTGACTGAATAATTAATGGTCCCAATCCACTATCGAAGTGTATGAATGTTGAAGATGCGATCAGTTTTGAGTCATTAGTCGAGATTGTATGTTTTGAAGAGCATGAAAAATTGTTAGTTGACGATACTACTCTACCACATATAAAAAGGTGAATTGAAGTCGAATGAGCACGTAAGGCCAAGTACAAATCAATTGGAGAAACATATGATTTTAGGACAAGACTACTTGTTCAAGGATACAAGAAGAAGAAAGAATATGATAATGCTATTTTGGAGATGATTAACATATAGAGGTTCAAATTAACTTTGAATCATGTCGAAGAGAAATTGAAGCTGACCAAAGATGGCATCCACAATTTTGTTGATGCTACATATTTTAGAAAATTGTTCAAGAATATAAGGTGGTTGACTTCTACAAGATATGATATTGTTCATGTCACACTCAAGTTTGGAGATCTTGATTTAAGGAACGATGTGTTGGAATTAAACCAAAATTAATCCAAGTCTGGTTAGGATTTATTTATCAACGTCATATAGGAATAGATTTTCTAGTCCTAGTCTATTTTGGTTTTATAGTATTATAAATAGGGTTTCTACTATCTATTTTCTTAGGTTGAGAGATAACTTAGATTGTAGCGAGATACAAGAATTTTCGAGTTATTGAGTAAAACCTCTTATTTGTTCTTCTAGTTTGATAAATTTCTTCTATATAATCATTATTGGGTCTTTCACTTATGCATATATTATTCATTTGAGTATTTTTATTTCCTTCAAATGAAAATAATAATATTGAGTAGTTTTCAAATATAAAAATATATTATTCTTTTATAATATATTTTTAAAAAATATCATATAAATTAGACAGGCGAAATATATAGTATAGGATATATAGTTGTTGGAGGGTAAATGGTGTTAAGGGTGGAGTGGTGTTGTCCATAATGTACTGTCTAGAAAATCTAGATTCAATCATCAATTTGTTCTACAGTGTTGATAACAACAGGATATACTTATTCCATCTTGTGCTGGATAATATCGGCTCTATATAGGAAGAAGTAACTATATACTAATATATAATTGTTTGTTCTCCACCCTTTCTTGGTGGAAGTGATGTTGCTTTTGTTATGTCTCACACTTTTTCTTTCTTTTATCTATACATTAACAACCTTATCCTTGGCACTCGCTTCACTTCTTACCTTGTTTTCCTCATGATACTAATATACAACTCTTTTTTTTAAAATTTTTTATCTGGTGTTCAATATCAATAGTGCAACCCGATTAAATCGAAATTATATGTTTCATGGCTCATTTTGGAGGCAGCGCTCCCAACATGATTTTTTCGTTCTCATGACTTGAACCTAAGACCTATGATTAAGGATGGAGGGCCCCAACCATCCCCACAACTTATGTTGGTAATGAATATCTTGTGTAGATATGAGAAACTTGTATATTAGTATCATATTTGCACAACTTATTCATAAACATATATTTATACTTTTTGTGATAGTAGAGATGGGATTAAAATTTTGAATTTATAAATTTTAATTTCTAATATAGATGACTTATTAGATTCTGATAAATTATTAATACATATTACGTGAATTAATAAAATAATAAACACAATGACAATGTATTTGGACAAAATTATTGGATTCTAAAGGAATATATTTCCTTGATTTTATTGATGAATGATTTACAATATATATAAGATTACAAGAATATTTACTTTGATATAAACTAGGTAACTAATTAACCTAATTACAAAAGAATTATAATTCTACCTAAAATAAGAGATATACAATTAATACATTAAATGAAAGAATATTGGGAAATATTCTATTACATCCCCGCAGTCGAAGCGGGAGGTTCTCGAACACTGAGACTGACTCGAAAATCATCAAATAGTATGCGCGGAAGTTCTTTGGTGAAGATGTCGGCAATATGATATATGGAAGGAACATGAAGGACGCGAACTTGACCACGAGCCACTTTTTTGCGAACGAAATGAATGTCCATCTCAATGTGTTTAGTGCGTTGATGTTGGACGGGATTTCCGGAAAGATATATCGCACTAATATTATCACAGTAGACTAGTGTTGCCTTTTGAATAGAGCAGTGAAGCTCAAATAGAAGGTTACGGATCCAACAATACTCAGATACGACATTGGCAACACCTCTGTATTCTGCTTCTGCACTAGATCGGGATAGTGTAGGTTTCCTTTTGGAAGACCAAGAAAATATGATATCTCTGAGGAAAATGCAATAACCAGACGTGGAGTGTTCGGTGACAGGATATCCACCCCAGTCAACATCAGAATAAGCAGTGAGACCAGTGAGCGACGACCTGTATAGATGTAATCCGAAGTGAAGTGTACCTTGGACGTATCGTAAAATACGTTTGAGGGCATGCATGTGTGCTTCCGTCGGACTGTGCATGTGCAAGCAGATTTGTTGCACGACCTAGGATATGGCTGGTCTCATGAATGTGAGCTATTGTAGGGCTCCAGCCAAACTACGATAGTGAGTTGGGTCTGAATATGAAGGGCCGGAATCAGCGCTGAGCTTGGAATTGGTGTCTATAGGTGTGTAGGATGGTTTGCAAAATGTCATGCCTGAACGGTCAAAGATCTCTTCGGAGTACTTGTTCTGATATAGAAATAGGCCGCCAGAATATCAACAGAGATGCCCAAGAAATAACTCAAGGGCCCCAGATCTTTCATAGCAAACTCAGAGGAAAAGAGATACATAATGGACCGGCGGAGAGCATCAGATGATGTGGTGAGGATGATGTCATCAACATATAATAATAGGTAAGCCATGTATGTACCCTTGTTGTAGATGAATAGAAAATGATCGGATCTGCTGTGTGAAAAACTGATAGTTAAGACATAATCGGCGAACTGCTGGTACCATGCTCGAGGAAATTATTTCAGTCCATAGAGCGATTTTCGCAATAGACACATATAATCCGGATGAATAGGATCCCTGAAACGCATAAGCTGATGTATATAATATAGTTTCATGAAGATCCCCATGTAAGAAGGCATTCTTGACATCAAGCCGATGAATGGGCCAAAACTTGGATATGGCAATGTTGAGGAAGGTCCAGATGGTTGTGGGCTTTTTGACCGAGTTGAATGTTTCATCACAGTCCACTCCCACCTGTTGAGACATGTGATCATCTACAAGACGAGCCTTGTACCTCTCAAAAGAACTATCATATTTAATTTTATGTCTAAAAATCCACATAGAACGAATAATGTTAGCATCAACTAGACGGGGTACTAGATCCACGTCTTATTATCAATAAGAGCATTATATTCGTCAATCATTGTGGCTTTCCAATTAGGGTCGGACAATGCATCCTTCGAGTTACGATGGACAGAGGAAGGGACAACTGAAACAAAAAGGTTAAACAGTCGTTTAGGTTTATGAATTTTGTGCATGACATGGGTTTCCATGGTTCGAGAGTGTGTCTCGGGATGCGTACGATGGGAGGGGGGTTTTCTGCGAGACTGAAGAGTAAGAAGGGCAGGGATGACGGTACTGCCTGGCCGAACATCGGTTTGCCGAGAGGTGGCTGTGGAATCACCCTAAGGCGGGTTGTTCCGGGTCACAGTCGGCAGAACCGGGTGGTCAGCTAATCCCGGACTGACCGTGGTGGTGGCAGGTACTGGGGTCTGGGACGACGGACTATGTAAATGGTGAATTAGAAGAGGGTTTAAGCCATCATCTAGGAAGTCGTAGGAAAGTTGATGTGGCGAGTGTAGAGATGCAAAGGGGAATTGAGACTTATCAAATAGGACATAGTGTGAAATAATAATTTTACGGCTCGACAAGTCATAGCACGAGTAACCACGATGATTAGCAAGGTAATCCAAAAACACACACGGGGAAGACCAGGGTTAAAGTTTGTGAGTGGTCGGATGGAGAGGGTAACAAAGAGAACCAAAAATACGCAAGTATTGATCGAAGGGGTTCCTACGAAACAAAACTTGGGTGAGCAACCGTTTAGCTAGAGACTTGTTTGGGATTATGTTTAGGAGATATGTGGCCATGGAGAGTGCATAATGCCAGAATTGAGGGGGAGTTGAGGCGTGAGCAAGTAGGGCACGAATGAGGTTGTTTATGGTTTGGATATTCCGTTCGGCTTTACCATTTTGGGAGGATGTGTGAGGGTAGGAAAAATAAAAAGTAAGACCGTTTTTGGAGCAAAACTATTTGAATTGGTTATTATCGAATTCCCTGCCATTGAAAACATTTAATGCTCTTTTCAAATTGTATTTTTTATAAAAGCACTAAATGAAGAAAAAATGGGGTAGACCTGAGATTTATTTCCAATTGGAAAAGTCCATAGAAATTTAGAATAGTCGTCCAAATATAACACATAATATCAATGGCCAGCCGTACTCAAAATAGGGGATGTCCACAAATCACTATGTATGATATCGAAAGGCATTAAAGTACAATTTTTGGATGCAGAAAATGGTAATTTGACTTGTTTCCCAAAAACGCAAGATTCACATATAGGAGTTCTAGAAATACGGTTGCAATTAATAAAATTATTTTTTCTAAGGGTGCGTAAAACAGAATCTCCCAGATGTCCTAATCTAGAATGTCATAAGGAAGACGAAAGAGTAGCAAAGGTTGAGGAACTGAGGCTGGATTATTGACGGTGTTTGAAATAGAATAGAGATCTCCGGTGCTGTCATATCTCATTATTCGTCTCCCTGTCGTAAAATCCTTTACAGTAAAACCAAAGGATCAAAGTCAAGGGAAACTCAATTGTCAGTTGTGAAACGTCGCACGAAGATTAGATTCTTAATGACTTTAGGGGCATGAAGGTCATTTTTAAGATTAATGGTGGATGTGGTGGAGATAGGGAGGAATGACCATAATGACTGATGGGAATGTCTTGTCCACTAATAATAATAATATTCCAATTTAAATTACTCAAATTGGAATAAGACGAGAGAGTACCTTGTGATGCCGGCATGTGAGATGCGGTGCATGTGTCTATATACCAACTTTCATCTGGAGTGTTGAGTGACATTGTGCTCATAGCTGCCTCAATGTCAGTCGGTGCATAAGTCGATGGCAGGGGGGCATGTGCTGTGTAAGCATGTTGTGGACGTGGGCCAAGTATGTCAGGTTGGGCCTGTCGGTTCTGGAGTGGAGTCCATGAGGATGTTGTATATGGGCAAGGAGGGGAGGCACATGATGGTGGGGCCCACGTGACCCACATCGGGTAGGTAACCGGGGGAGGCTGCTTTCACTGATGTGATCGCTGCCCGTTGTTACCAGAATTTCTTCTGTCGCGGCCCTTGCCGGACTTCCTACTCCGGTGGTTGTTACGGAAGGAAGCAGACTGTTACGGGTCAACTGGCCGACGGTTCTGGTTGTCAGGCCGGGAGGCCGTGCCATCGGCGGAGGGCCCAACGGTGGTGGTTAGGGCGGCGTTGGCAATGCTGGCCTGAGTGGTGTTGCACTTGATTTTCTGGGTTTCATCAAGTATGAGCTTCGAACGGGCCTCATAAAATGGAGGTAACAGCGTGCATTGCTGAAGGATGGTGGCAATGCCATCATAGGATTCGTTCAAACCTGCAATAAGTTTCATGACCAATCGCTGATTAGTTCCCAGTGCGCGACGTTGGAGAGTTGGTCGGCAAGCATCTTGAGTTCTTGACAATAGGCAGACACATTTGGGAAATCATCCTGATGAACGTCCTTGAGCTGATTTTCAAGGTATAACGCTCATTGAGTTTTGTTGTCATGGAAAATACTGTCCAAACGTTCCCACGTTTGGCGGACAGTGACATCAGTCTCAATGATGGTGTGCAATAGATCATTAGATATTGTACTGTATATCCACTGGAGGACGACTGCGTCCAAACGAGACCAGAGTGCATCATCAGTAGTCGAAGCCGATGGTACGTTTATGGACTTCAGCGTGGGAGGGATGATATGGTCGATAACTTCGTAAACACGACAATGGATCTTAAAAAGCTACGCCCACGAGGAGTATTAACCCTTTTCCATCTCAAGAGTCACATGGATGAAGTTTTTAATGTTTTTTACGGCAAGTGCCGGATGGAATTTGATTTTGTCAGCCATGGAAGAGGAAATTTAGGAGGAAGGGGGAGGGAGAATGACCGGAAAAACTAGGGTTCCGTCTTGGGGAAAAGAGGGGGGCGGTCGAGAGAGGTTGACGGCTAGGGTTCCGACGTGGGCTAGGTGCCGATGTGGAAAAAAAGTGGCGGTCGAGAAGGTGTATCGGCGGCTAGGGTAGGGTTTGTAGTTTTAGGCTACTGATATCATAAAAGAATATGTTCCCTTGATTTTATTAATGAATGATTTACAATATATATAATATTACAAGAATATTACTTTGATACAAATTAGGTAACTAATTAACCTAATTATAAAAGAATTATAATTTTATCTAAAATAAGAGATATACAATTAATGAAAGAATATTGAGAAATATTCTATTAGATTCTACCAAATGATAAACAGAGCTATAGCTTAGTTCCGGTTGGCTGATCCGTTCAAATTATCTGGAGAGAATATGAAGACTATATAGAGAATTGATGTTTTTTTTCTAACATCTCGTCTATAATAATGCTAAAATGTTTCGTCCATACAAATAAATGTCTATATTTTACAAGTTTGATCACACAGAATTAAGTGTGCTCTTTCACTATTAGAATGTCCTTTTTCTGTATATTGTGAGATAACAAAGTTTGCAACTTATAGTATCCGTGTGAGTTATTTCTAAATATATCATTTTAATTTTAGAAAAAAGGATCTAGTCCATGTTAGCTCTATAAGATAATGTTATTGACCATTGGTGATAAGCAAAAGTAAAAAAAAAATAGCTTAAGAAATTACAATTTTCAATTCTCTTAACTTTGTAGATGTCTTCCTATTCTAGCAATAATTAAATAATTATATGTTCAAATTTAGATAATAATTTCCTTCTCAAAAAACTCGGCTGTTGTTGCAGGATATGTTATTAGTGTCTCAATGTTCCAAAAAAGTACAATAATTCAGATAATATGCAATCATTTTTGTCAACCTTATAGAGATTCCATTAACAATAATACCCTTGAAAATCTCTTTCCTTTTGCCTTTTTTTCTTAAAAATAAATAGGCTAAAATGCCCCTAAACTATTGAAAATAGAATTAAGATGTCTTTCGTTTGATATTTGATCCAAAAATGTCTCTACAACAACAACATAGCCAATGTAATTTCATAATTGGAGTCCGGAAAGGGTGAAATGTATGCATACTTTATCCCTACACTTGGGAGGTAAAAATGATCCAAAAATACCTCTAAACTATTAAAAATAGAATAACTTGTCATTAGCAAATTGACTCAATTATACTCCTATCCGGCCCGTTGATGGACTTCAAATCTAATTTATCCCCTTTTAAAACTTATTTATGTGCTAAAATGGACTCTACATTGGGGAAAAAAGTTACTTATTTCTAATACATTTGTGTCTTCTCCTCATTAGAAAAATATTACCTTTTTGTTCATAAGCTTTCTTCTATATAGTTTTAAAATAATGTATGACCTAATTGTTACTCAAGTAAGATAAAAATTCATTGAAAATTTAAATTCAAAATCTTAAAAAAAAAAAGTAACTTCTTTCCGCGTGTCTAATTTTTGAAGGACAAAGTGATTCGATATTTGTATTGTTGAAAAATAGAATAAGGTTATAATTGAACCAGAGCAAAGAGTACAGTTTTATCGTATTTCGTATAGAGTGTTTTCTCTTTCATAAGTACATTAGAAAATATACAGTAACTATTTTTCGTTCTCGAGCTTTCTTCTTATAGTTAGAGCACACATGTGTAATCTAATAGTTACCCTTACAAAGTGAGATAAGAAATTCATAGAAAATCCAGATTTAAGTTGCAAAAAAAAGTAATTTATTTCCATACCATCTGGTAATGTTTGACGGACAGAGTTATTTCATATTTATATTGGTGAAAAATCATAATAAGGATATATTGAGCTAGTCTGCTAACGACGAGTGTAATTTTATCATATTTTTTGTAACTTAAGGACATTTTTTAACAAAACAACTAAATGAAACTCTCTTTGTATATTTTTACTTGTTCATATTTAACTTGTACACTTCTTGAGGAACAATAAATAAAATGATAATTTTATAATATTACTCCTAATTATTATAAATGATTCAAATAATTAAAATAAATCAAACATACTTTAAAAGTTATATAGCCACTAACAAGTCATTGAAGCTTCTAACCTAATAATTAATAATAAGAGTGCAATATGTATGAAATGATAAATTATCTTTTGATTTTTCAAACTGAACAAGTAAAAGTGGACATCTATTTTCAGTATACTCGACAAGTAAAAATGGACGGAGGGGGTATTTTTATTCTATTAGGATTAGACCTGTCCACCGGGTCGAGGACCCGCCCGACCCGACCCGACCCAAAAAAACCAGGTCGTGGTCATTTATAAGTGACCATGAGCCACTTGACCCAAAAGCGGACTGATCGAGTTCAGGAGTCGGGCCAGTGGTCGAATATTTTACCCGTCCGACCCGGCCCGACCCCGACCCACATATTTTTTTAATATAATTTATATTATTTTTCCTTCATTAATATTTATTTTGTACTTTATATATGTTTGCCATTAATAAGTGATATAATGCATGTTTTATAATATATGTATTGCTATAATCTACATTGAGTTCGACATAAAATAAGATAAAAACGGTAGCTGATTATTAATTATATATTTATATTATTAGTCGTTCTGTTAATTTCACGGAAGCATAATGTAGGGAGAAAAAGTAGTTGTAAATTGGTGAAACTTTAAATGGTCATAACTCTGCGCTCGGATATCCGTTTTACCCAATTTTTTTTTTGATTTTGCTTATTTTTTCGAGACAGGGCCGGTCAAACCGCCTTAGCCCAGCCAATTTTTAGAAAAACATCCATTTTTCCAATCAATTTGTGTTTTTCCCCAAATTAGTTTTTAATTTTCTTTTTCTTTAGTCAAGATCTCACGATATACAATACATTTCAACGTCGAAATTTCGTGGTAATGTAGGGGTGAATGTCAATTTCAGCTTTGGAAATTCAATTTTTTTTAAAAAAAATCTCGACCCGACCCGACAGGGCCCGCCAAAAAATTCCGATGGGTCAGGGTCGACCCGTGACCCGTAGGGTCCCCGAAGGGTCAGGGCTAGGGTCGGAATTTTTTTTAAAAAATAGGGTCAGGATCGGGCCAGGGTCGGGCACGAAGAAAAAAAAAGTCACCTGACCCGGCCCGGCCCGGCCCGACCTTTGGACAGGTCTAATTAGGATCGTTTTGTTGAAAACAAGTTATCCCGAAATTAGTTATTCCATCCTCCCATAGGATAAAAATAACATTACAATTCCGGGATAACCAACCCCGTGATTAGTTATACCGCAATTTTATCCCAATCAGTAATGAAATAAATTCATCTCAAATTTTAATCCCGGATTTAAATATCTCTTATCTTCATACCAATCAGCACGTATAGTTTAAGGACATTTTGGTCCTTTTCCGTCTTCTTTAATTAAAATATTTTGTGTTATCCTCTTGTATTCTGGCTTTTCATATCATCCTATCATCACTATAAATAAGAACAACAAGAGGGAGAGAAAACCATTGAATTTTATAACATAGAGTATATAATACAGATACTAATCTTTGTGATAGTTTTATAGTCCTCTCTCATGTATCCAATAGACTAGAGTGAACAAAAAGAGAAGATTTTAATTTATTTTTTTAGGATTATAAAATGTCCTCCAATACCATGGGTCTTGGAATTTCCTGTAATAGTAGTATCGTCAGCTTCCACTTTTCTACTACTAATAATAATTTCAGTTACTTCTATTCATCATCGTCAGCTTCTTTGTCTTTTGGGTGTTCAATTTCACTACCCAAAATGGACTCTAATTACAAAAACAACTCCTATTTTGATTCTTGTTCTTGAAGAAAAAGACAATTGAATTGATCAACTTTATTCAGCTCTTATTATAGTTTTGTTGGACTCTTTAAAATATTCCATTCAGTTACTAGAGAGAAATGGTGAAAGCAACTTCAGTAGCAATGGTTTCTTTACACATTTGCACCAGGTAATTATTACTTTTTTTTTTTGCTATTAAATTCAAGAATTGCATTTGGGTTTTGTTTGATTTTGGTTCTTGTTTTAATTTATCAGGTAAAAATGCAATCTTTTTCTTTTTTGGTTTCTTTACAAGGGTGTTTGTTGAATTTTTGTTCTGGTTCGGAAACAACATCTCTGTTCCACAAAGTTATACTTAAGATCTGCCTACACTTTACTCTCTGCAGAGCCCAGGATTATACTGGGTATGATGTTGTTGTTGTTTTGATTTATCAGGAAAAAATGTGACCTTTATTTGTTATTGGTTTCTTTAGAAGGGTTATTGTTGAATTTTGGTTCTTGTTTTGATTTATCAGGAAAAAATTGCAAGCTTTATTATTTATCTTTTTGGTTTCTTTAGAAGGGTGTTTGATGAATTATGGCTCTTGTTTTAAAAATGCTATCTTTATTTCTTTTCTTTTTGGTTTCTTTAGAAGGGTATTTGATGGGCTGTGTTTTTTTTCCCATTGTAATTTGTTTATTGGAGAAACAATTGTGCTAGTACTAGGCAACTTCCCAAACCCTTTATTCTGTACGATCATCAGGTGTGATTTTGATAGTCGCGTTGGATGTTGGATTGGGAATGAGAAAGGAAAATGGAACAAATTGGCTGCAAGTACAAAGGCACCCAAATTGGGAATGAGCATTTCACCTCTGGCTTCCTATTCTGCTCTAGCCGAAACCCGATGGTCGTCTCGAGCCAAGTTTTATAAGGAGGTTTGAGACTATATTTCTTTGTGATAAGCTACATCATAAATCAATTCTTGTTGTTAAAATGGTGATCTTTGATACAATGAGTACATTTGAATCCGGTTATTTTCTTTTGTTTAATCAGTTCATGTGAATAAAGATGTTATTTCTGTTTCCATTTTATGTGACACTCTTTCCATTTTAGTTTGTTAAACAATGAAGGACACCTTTCTATATTTGGAAACCTTTAGCCTTAAGCTTTTCATTTTACTTTTAATGGTATGCTCTTATTGCTACTCCCTCCGGCCCGTTAAGATAATAATAAATACAAGTGATACTTTACTAAGTTACCCCTATTTAATAAAGGTAGATTGATTTTTCCTCTTAAATATTGTGCACACTTCTTAATGTTAAGGGTATAGTTGGAAACAATTGTCAACTTTATTCTTGAATTCCTAAAGTGACAATTATTTTGGGATAAATTTTTTAAGCTAAAACAACAGTTAAAATAGGACGGAGCCCGGAGGGAGTATATAAATGTCATGACATGTGTAAGAGCACAAGTTTAAGATCTTTCTATCTTAAACTTTGTGCCCGGTCAAACACTACCATATAAAATGAAATGGAGGGAGTTTATGAATTGGTCTATCTTTGTTTGTCTATTGGAGTATCTCGGTCTAAATTTAGAGCATTGATTGAGGTTTTTTGCAATTTGGCAGGTTCTAAAAGATGCTAGGGAAAAGTTTACACAGGAGATATCATTTCAGTCCAAGGACAAAGATATTTCCCTGGCAAAGGTAGTTAATTTGTCTTGCTAAGCTCTTTTCGCTCAATGCAGTAGATC
The DNA here is from genome assembly GCA_029783415.1 of Anisodus acutangulus. NCBI lineage: Eukaryota > Viridiplantae > Streptophyta > Magnoliopsida > Solanales > Solanaceae > Anisodus > Anisodus acutangulus. Next base: position 7,902,257 of record CM056505.1, on the reverse strand, counting down.
CATTTGTTCGATAATAACCACTTTCTTGGTTTCAGGCGACAGAAATGAAGTGGCAGTTCTTTTTTGGAATGTTCTGGTCATAAATAGTTTCCAACGTTGTTGATTTTCTTTTAGATAAGCGCAAATAAGAAAAAAATTGTTTGTGTATGAGTGGAGACAATCAGTATAAGAGTTAAACCATCATTTCGCAAGCAAACTGCTTCTTTCATTTTCTTTTCCGCTCATATTTAAAGTAAAGTGCTTGTTTCGTTTGTTCTTTTACTTATATTAATTGCATTCTTCATTTGGTTGTTTTGTCGTTTTCTATTATCCGGGTTAGGCTTTGCTCTACGTTGCTTCTGAAGATGAGGCATTTATGGCTTTCAACCGGGAAATGGATGCTTATTCCCTCCAAAATGAAAGGAGATCTGCTTCGTTTCCGTCCGATAATACCGTGGACTGGAAATGTGTGGAAGCCATGCCTTTGGCTGGGAAGAATATGAGTGGGTGGATGGCTGAGTTAGATTCCATTGCAAGGGAAGTTGAAGCAGAGCTAGTTCCGAGAGATATAGGATGCCATTTGGTTGAAGTTTTGGATGCAGTGAACGTTGTTCTTTTCAAGTCGAGGGGTTTCAAAAGGTCATCTGTGATAGTGGACTCGAAGTGTTCATACCTGCATTCAGTATTAAGCTCTGGATATTGTAGCGGTATATCTCAAAATTTGTCCTCGTCAATATCATCATTACTTTGTGTATTTCTTAAGCCTAAAACTCGGAATCCTTTCTTGATTGCTTGTTTTTTTATTAATCCAATCTGACATGCTGTTTAACTTATGTACAGCAATTTTGCTTAGTGTCATTTATATTGAAGTTTGTCGAAGACTTAATCTGACCATTGTGGGATCTCGAATTGGAGAAGAATTCTTGATATGGCCCCAAACTGGAAACCCTGAGGTATCCACTACTTTCTTACTCTCCCTGATTCAATCTGTTTGTCTTGCTTTCCTTTTTAGTCTATTTAAAAAAGAATGTCTCTTTCCTAATTTGACAACTCTTTAATTTCAACATCCCACATGACATGTTTAACACCACAAGATTAAAGGGCATTTTGGTACATTATATATATCTTTAGCTCAAAACCTCAAGATTCAATAGTGTTCTTTACTTTCTTAAACTCCGTGTCCAGTCAAACTAAGAAGTAGTACATTGTGATCTCTAGTCTCATTGAGTTGACATATCTATGTTTTGCAACTATTGTAGGAGCTATTCAAGGTTACTTCTGGTCACAGCTTGTTTGGTATTGTTAACGGGAAGTGTGTCGATGACCCTAGATCAATGGCCTCGGACATCGATAGCAATTCACTGTCAGGGCTTGAGATAGCAACGAACCGAGATATTATCGGAATTGCTTTGGCAAATCTCATGGTGAGTTCTATTCTTATAAAAGGTAGAGTCTGTTGGACTCATGGTGTTATTTATGAGTATTAATGTCGTTATTGATAACTTCGGCAAAATAATTGATCAACAATCAAAAATTCTTTTGCAGAGGATTCACTGGAAACGTGCGTCAAGAGCAAATCATGGTTTGATGTTGACTTCTCCGCTTAGGTCTGTGGATAACTCTGACGAAAAGTTTAAGAAGACCGATGCTTCAAGCGTACCTTTGCTGCGGCCTCAAGATTTGAGGTAAAGATCATATACTCTATTTCGTCTTTGTTACTACCACCGGTTCTCTTACCTGATTAAGCAGGTCATCCTTACAGGTTCAAGATGCTAAATTGCAACTTTGGCATGAGAAAGGGAGAACTGTGAATAATTTCGGCCACATTATTATTCTTATTAAGTCTAACTTCCTACGAAAAACAACCATTGATCTACTCTGCTGCAATATTGCATGGGTTTTAATTCCTCCATCTGATTTTCTTTAGTTAGTCGAACATAATTAGGTTTCGGGAGCCTTCTCATTTATAACACCATTTGGTTTGACAATGTGCTTTCCATATCTAAACTCGGTTGTCTATCTGAATATCTATGTTGCTCCAGCATGCACAGTGGCGGAGCTAGTAAGGGCCGAGGGGGTCCGAACCCCCTTCGGCAAAAAATTACACTGTATATACAAGGTTAAAATTATTTTTTATGTATATTTAGTAGATGTTGAACCCTCTTGGCTTCTTCGTGTGTTTACTTCTTTATATTCTTGAACCCCTTAATAAAAATTCTGGCTCCGCTACTGTGCATGTACCCGTCGATATTTTGAAGAGTCCGCCGAAAATGTCTAACTTGCACTACTCTTTAGATATGATTGTTAATAATGAAATCTTTCAAGTTCCTATCAGTGTTATATCCATGTCCATTTCTGCATCCTCGTATTTCGATAGTTTGTTATCACCAAACATGGGATTACCTCGACTTGGCATTTGATTATCATCTCTAGTGCATTAATTTTTATCCGAAGTGTAGAAACACACTAGAGAACAGTGCTAGCAAATCCATTTACTAGATAAGGCCCCGTATTTAATTATTTTTTACAAGGTCAGGCGTTCGTTTTATTAGTTTAGGCTGGTAAGAACGTCTATTATTCTAATTATAATAACAGAAGTTCTGACCTTAACTATGGGTATTAGTTTTTGTGCAATATCATTCTCACTTGTAATGACGATATGTCTGGGATGGTACCAACTTTTTAGGCTGGCTATTACGGCTTCGCAAAGGTTGCTGATTCTTCAGCCGCACAACTGGGCTCTGAGGAGAGACCACGGCATGATGTTGTACTATAGCAGGTAAATAGTGACACTCGTTAATACCGTTTCTCTTCTGAAAATTTTCATGCTATTAACAAACTTGACAAATGAATGAATATCAGGGAATACGAGGAGGCAGTCCAGGAGCTTAGCATTTGCATGGCCTTTGCACCAGAAGAAGAGGCTGAAGTTCTAGAGGCATTCGTTGAGAAGTTACACTTATTGCGGGTCGAGTCATCATGGAAGAATTTGGGACGTAAAGGTCGGTTAACAGTTACTTGACTTGTTTGTACAAAAGCTGAGCTCTTTCTGGCTTGTTGAGCCATTATAGAGCTTGCATAAGAACAGAACCTGTAGAATTTTAGCTGTAACTTCCTTTTTGACTTGTGTAAATATATTTTCCTTGGGCCAAAAAAGCTTCACTTACTGAGTTTTGAAAACGTGATGAATGACATAACTTGAGCAGCTCCCATGCAGTGGTATTAGTTCTCATAGTAGGATAGTTTTGATTTCTTGAAAGGAAAGTTTCCTTCTATAGCCTCAAGGTGCTCATTTTGTTGTTTGTCATGCCAAAGGGATACTCATAGGCAGATCTAGGACATGAACATTATGGTATCTGGATTCTAAGATGGGGATTTCAAGTGTTAGTAACTGGGTTCTAAATTTAATTTTATACCTATTTGGGTTCTAAATTTTATTTTTATACATATTTAATGTATGGAGTAACTGGTAAAGTTGTTGTTATGTGACCAAGAGGTCATGAGTTCTAACCGTGGAAACAACCTTTTGCAGAAATGTGAGGTAAGACTGCATACAATAGACCCTTGCGGTCCGGCTCTTTCCCGGACCCCTGTGAATAGCGGGAGCTTAGTGCACTGGGCTGCCCTTTGCCCCTTTTTAAAGTATTTCTTACCACATATACATGTTTTGGGCCGAAGTTATTGGGTTTTGCCGAACCCGTACCCCGAAGGCTACCTCCGCCCTTGGGGATGCTATAGGATATCGGAGAAATCTCATATGGGCTCTAGCCTGACTTGACTTGGCATGCAAATTTGAAACTCTGAGGAGTATGAACCCACCTCTATCCTCCTCCCGACATAAATACTAGGTGTTGCCCTCAATAAGATTCGAACCCTTAACATGCACCTATCTCATGCATCACGTGCTACGCCTTTGGAGCCAAAGGGATGCTATACTGTTGTTGTATCTTCAAGCTGAATATAGTCCTTTCCCGGTACTGCTTAAGCTATGACTTTATGGTCATGATCAATGGTGCAGCCAGAGTTTTTTCACAAGGAAATTTATAATATAAAGAAGAAAATGTGTGAAGAAGTGAATGAGATTCAACATCTATTATAATAATTTTCTAGGGAAAAGAATTCGGATAAACCCCCTTGGGCTCCTTGGTTATGATGAGTGGTTATTGCTAGTTTTCTTTAGCTATTTTACTATTTAATGCCAGCTTAAACGAGCTTATGGCTGATTTTGAGGATTATAAAATGTAGACCATCATTAGCTGATTGTAGCTTGCTTGTCTAAGCTATAAGTTGATAAGTTTCTTAAATAAGCTTTACCAAGAATCAGAGATTATAATATTCTTATAATAATTTAGCAGATCAATAAATATATGATATAAGATACCATTATTGAATCTTTGATCGATTATGCTTGAACTAATGGGTTAGGTACTGGGTTGATGACGACTTTATAGATGTGGACATAAAAGTTGTTTTCCTAATTGGTTTATTTTATTGCCATTATTAGCTGGAGTTTGGCGATAAGATTGACAAGCCTGCATCTCCCCTCGACCCTCCAAAGTACAAACACCTCCCCCTCTCCCCCTCCCCCCAACAGCGACAGGTTTGGAGAAAAACTAAAAGAAAATTATTCGTATTATGGGTGTGACCTAGTGTTTAGTGACTTGAGTGCAAAACTTGGAGGAGATCAAGGTTCAAATTTATTTTTTTCTGGTTCGTCACATCTAGACCTGTCCAAAGCTCGTGCCGGGTTGGGTGGCTTTTTTTTCTGCTTGCCCGACCCTGATCCTATTTTTTAAAAAAATATCCGACCTTGGCCCTGACCCTTTGGGGACCCTACGGGTCACGGGTCGGCCGTGACCCGTCGGAATTTTTTGGCGGGCCAGGGCCGGATTGGGCCGGATCGAGGAATTTTTTATTTTTTAAAAAAAAAATTCCAAAACTGAAATTGCCATTCACCCCTGCATTACCACGAAATTTCGACGTTGAAATGTATTGTATATCGTGAGATTTTAACTAAAAAAAATAAATTAGAAATCGATTTGGGAAAAAACACAAATTGATTGGGACGCAATACCACAACTACTTTCTATTTTCATATGACTGTATTTTCATATGTTAAGATTCCTTTTAAATTTTTCTTCTTCTACTGCAATTCTCTTTCTTTTTTCCTTCTTTGGTAAGCAAAAAAGTATATTTTTTCTATGAGGTAAAGCTTTATTGGAAGAGTACCAAGATGGTACAGAAGGATACAAAAATTTATCCAGAGACCAATCAAACAAACGGCTACTCTTTCCTTCCTAACAACTCTCAAAAATCCATGTACTGGTCCAAAACATCATTGGATATTATTTTGCATATTTTGATAAGCAAAATAATATTAATTCATGTTTGTAGTACCTCATGGTTACTGTCAAAGCCTCAAAGGTACCATTAGAAGACAATCCTTCAAACATGTAACCGGTCCGTGAATTTCAGTGCTTCTTCTAAACCCATCTATAATTTCCTGTTACCCGAAAGGTATAAATTTCGTAAATTTTTTAGAACTCCATCCTCAAAAGCACCTTCAATTTGTTTCTCTCCAAACTGTCCATAATATATGACATGAATTGTCTTCCTATAACTATTTGGATTTTACCTTTGCACAGTCGCCCTATTTAAGCTTGTTTCTGGAAGTGGTATTGCGTCGCACATTGAATGTATTCATGATAACCACCATTTAAAGTTTCATCAATTTACAACTATTTTCTCTCCCTACATTATGCTTGCGTGATATTAACAGAACGACTAATAATATAAACATATAATTAATAATCAGATACCGTTTTTATCTTATTTTATGTCGAGCTCAATGTAGATTAGAGCAATACATATATTATAAAAACATGCATTATATCACTTATTAATGACAAAAATATATATAAGTACAAAATAAATATTAATGTAGGAAAAATAATATAAATTATATTAAAAAAATACGCGGATCGGGGTCGGGTCGGGGTCGAGCCGGGTCACGGGTAAAATATTCTGACTCTGGTAAGACACTACATAAGATCGGGTCCCCGCTTTTTCGGGTCGGGTGGCTCGCGGGTCAGCTATAAGCCGACCCTGGCCTTGTATTTTTTGGGTCGGGCCGGGCAAATCCCCTACCCGTTGGACAGGTCTAATCACATCTGCTTATTATTGCACTTAAAGACTGTGACCTGGTGCAAAACTTTGGTGATTTCATCTTAGATAATTAATTCTTTATTGACAACGTTACCCAATATTTGTATTGACGGAAGGTAATATGTATCTAACAGAATAAATATAAAGTGAATATAAGCTAGCCAAACTATGTCAGCTTATATTCATTATTGGTTGTATAAAAAGTAATATTGCACTTACATACATAGTGCAATTTTTAAAAAATGTTCGATTGACCATCTCTTCGTCCCGGAAATTGAACCCATCAAATTAGTAGAGCCTAATAATAGTAGTAAGCTAGTCTGGCTTGGACGCGGCCGTTAAAAGAAAAACCATCGGTTGTTTTCTTCTGTCTTGCTCACTTGGGAGAGGGTTGAGAGACCATTTCTAGCTATGGTGGGATGTTCCACAGTTTGGCAATGGAACGAAAGTGATCAAAACATGTAAAATTTATTCAAACTTAAGTTGATGAACGTCTCAACGTTAGTTGGACTAGCTATGTCGTGTGTTATTTTCAATCAATCAAATAATCTATCTCAATTTGGTTGAGATTTGTTATATGAATATTTTCTATCATTCCACTAAGAGGCTTCATCCAATTTAGACTTTTTTTAATTAATTGACAATTTATCGCAACCCTCTGAATTAGGCTTATCAACTATCAACCAGAAGAAGGGAGAGAGGGGCCCAAAGGCTATACACGAAAGCCTTAAATAAATAGAGCTCGTCCTAGACCGAATTTTTCCTGTTAAATGTTTCTCACTCTTCAAAAATGTTGTGGTGCGTGTCGGATCCTTCAAAAGTAATGCAATTTTTGAGGATCCAACACGGATACGACAATAGTTTTGGAGAGTTCGAGCAACGTTGTAATATCTTTAAATTTTTAACTTCCAATACCTGCTTTGTGACAAAATCAACTACATTAATATCGACCACGTCCAAAGATCTATCTCACCAGTATTTCAAATATTGGTTCAGTATTCACAAATATTGATAGCCAAATCAAATTTTTAAGGTTTAACAAACGACTATCGAAGACTTATTTTATGGACGAAAATAAGAAGCAGTATATGTAACTTGTAAGATATCCTAATTATGTAAGGGAATAGGTTTAAATAGTTAGGATTTGCCTGAATTTTCTATCTATTTTATATTCTATCGTAATTGTGTTTTACTTCAAAAAAGATTTGTTGATGAAAAAGTTTTTTTGTAGAAAATGACTCTTATCATATTTATCATTTTCTTAGAGGAGAAGTTTTAGACTTCTATAAATAGAAGATCTTTTCTTCTCATTCAATAACACAATGCATCAACAATGTAGTCATTTATAGAGTTTTTTTAATGAGAGATTTTTACTCTCAATAGCTTTAGAATATTTCTATACTAGTTTTATCATATGTATATAAATTGACCAAACTCATATCATCTTTTTATAGTTTTTCTTTTTGTAGTGTTATTATCGTCGTTCAAGATTTACAATTATTAGCTTTCGCATGACGTCATGTTTCTTTTGATTCCAAAATAAATTACCTTTGAATTATTTGTTTTTTCTTTAACTTCGGCTTTGCTAGAAGCTGGCAACAAAAACACTCTCTCAAAGACCAGACACTTGATGTTACTAGGAAGAATTTGTTGAGTTCCAACCATACGTACTGTGGTTCCTGACTTCCTGTCGATTATTTGAATGCTTACCTCCCGTTTGGTTATAAATTTTGAAAGTATTTTTTCAAAGGAAAATTGAAAACATTGTTTATATATGAAATTTGATCAATTTTTTAATAAAAATGGGAAAAAAACTTTCAAGTTCCACTAGTTTTTTGGGTGAAAATTTTCTTTTACTCACAAAACTTTAAATTTCTTTCAAACAAGTTCAATGTTGAGAATACAATCAAATATTAAAAGTGTGTTCTATTTAACAGCTTAAGTTTTTAGATTAGATGGTCACACACTTCAATATGGTATCAGAGCAGGCCAAAGGTCCTGAGATCGAACCTCACCGTCACCCATTTTCAAAAAAAAATTCCACGTGCTTGGACCATGAAAAACAATCAGGCCAGCACGTGAGGGGCGTGTTGAGAATACAATCAAATATTAAAAGTGTGTTCTATCTAACAACTTAAGTTTTTAGATTAGATGGTCAGACACTTCAACATTCAAACACAACTTCAAATTTAAAAGACTATTGTTTAACACATCTTTTAAAACCTCTCACGTAATCTATGGGCAAACGCTAGCTTAGTCGGGTTGTGATAATTCTGCCAATAAGCAAGTCTATGTGAATGAGAATATTAAGGGTAAGGATACAATTAGTCATCATGTGAAACTACTGACACTCAATGGTCCAAATTTCTCCAAAATTCACTTTGTAGCCCTAAACTAACCTCAACCCATTTTCTAGTCTCATTTTTAAGTTCTTGACAATTGTTTGTCTCTTATTTCCATCAATAATTTTGTTGTCTCTGTTTTTTGTTATTTTTTTTGTTTCCTCTTAATTTTAATTTCCTTTTTCATTTAGTTTATCTTCTTCATTTTTTGTTCTTTCTTTATTTTTATCTTTCTCTTCCTTTTGTAAAGATAAAAATAAAATATAAAAATATTAAATAAATATTTTAAATTAATAAAATATAAAAAATAATTATATAATTAGATTACAATAAGAAACAATATAAGAAACATACTAAAGTCACTAGCTTATTTATTAAAATTTAAATTAATAAAAATTATATTTATATAACTTTTGTGTTTTGCAAATGAAAACAAAAGTTATATGTATCTAAAATATGACACAATTTTTTAAAAATTATTTTTATAATTTTCTAAATATAATATTAAAAAAATATCAAAATTAAGCTTAAACTCTATTTGTTGATTTCCTTAATAATTTTTTTATTGTATACTTCCCCGTCCCAATTTATGTGATATAATTTGACTCGGCACGGAGTTTAAGAAATAAATGAAGAATTTTAAATCTTGTGGTCTAAAACAAGTCAAAGATATTTGTGTGGTTATAGATCATCTCGTTAAGCGTAAAATGTAAATGTTAAAGTTAAAGTATTGCAAAATAAGAAAATGTATAATTCTTTTTGGGACGGATTAAAAAGGAAAGTGTATCACATAAATTGGGACAGAGGGAGTATTAAATAGAAGTGTGGTAAAAGTGTTAATAAACTAAACATTTCAAAAATTTGAACATTCTTTGATAATGTAATAGTTTATCAATGGTACTCTTTTTGTACAACTCAAACCTCCAAAATCCTAAATCATAATCTCTCTTCTTGCAACCCTCCCCTTCTATGACAAATTTGAACCTTCCATCTATTTTTGTGTCGTTAGTAGGCCTAGTCTTTCCGGCAATTGCAATGGCTTCTTTATTTCTTCATGTTAAAAAAAACAAGATTGTTTAGATCCGCTGGGACCCAATCTCATCCTTTTTTTTTAAAACGTGGACTTGTATCATAACACGGATATCACCTTGCCACACATTCTCTCTATCTCTTTTTTTTCCAGCATATGTATAGAAATTGTGTCGTTGTAGTATAAAATATGTATCATTATTGTATATATATATAATGTACCATTGATGTATAGAATATGTATCCCTATAATATGTGTATAGAAATTGTATCATTGATGTATAGAATATGTATACCTACAGTATGTGTATAGAAATTGTATCATTGTTGTATAGAATACTTATCAATACTGTATACGTATAGAAACTGTTGGAAATTTGCCTTTGGTGGGAGTTGCGACCGACCAACTTTAACGGCTTAAACACTAGTGTTACGTATGTTGGAGAATTCGGTTCTTCACACATGCATGATCTACTAAGTACGTAGATAGCCGTAGGGCCAAGAATCGTCAAATTTCATTGAGAAATGAAAGAGATATTGGTCCACGAAGTGAGGTGTTTGAAGCATGGAAAGTGTGGTGTTGTGTTCAATTCTCCCTCATCGGTAGAGGAAGAAAGAATTGTTGTGTATATAAGACTCGAAATTGGTTTGGGGTTTGGGACCCCAAGGGGTATCTCATGTGTTTAAAGGAGGGAGGACCTAGATGTGCTTCGGTTCGAGGAAAGACCACGCGCGCGCCACCGCCGCCCGCCTGTCCGGTCCGGTTACGGGTTCTCGGGTCACGGGTCCACGGGCTGTGGGCTGTGGGCCTTTTGATATTATCTTTTTGGGCCAGAGAACTTTTCCAGAAGTACAGTTTGATCCCAGAAGCTTCAGATGTACAGTTTGGACCAGAATTTCTTTCAGATGTACAGTTTGGTCCCTGAAGTTTCAAGATGTACAGTTAGTTGCAAGATGTACAGTTTGGTCCCTGAAGTTTCCAGAAATTCAGAATTTCGGCAGACACGAACAGAAACGTCCAGCACTCAATTCAACCATTTATTTTGGCTAAATTACACCTCCTATAATGGCATCCGTTGGTATTTCTCTCCTTTAATTTGGTGGCTTTACTACCTCCTTATGGTCATTATTTGGCCAATAATGGCTGTTATGGAGGCAGTCAAACAGTCCCTTCCTCACCTATATAAACACCCCTTACACCATTATTGAGACACACTTGATATACACGAAAATATACAACCAGAAAATTAGTTCTTCCTATAACTTCCTAGCATCATTTCATTATTCAATATTCTTCACGGTAGCTCTTGAGTTTCCTTTGCTCAATTGTTCCATTGCTGTTTTATCTTGGGAGATGAATTGTCCGGGACGTATAAAGGATACATACGGGGCAATATTGTCTTAAGGACAGAGTGCCACACTCGACTCAACAAAAATCAAAGCAGTTTCCGGTCTTCTTGTTCAACAAATATTGTAATTTCAGTTTTGTTGTTATATTGTAATTTTCAGTTTTCTAGTTGAATTATAATTTCAATTCTTACATAAGCAGTTACTTGTAATTTCCGTTTCTTGCAAATCCTTGTAACCCAATATCTTGCTTACGGTAACTGCAATAACATGGCTGGAAATATGACCGATGTTGCTACTATTGCTGCTGCCTCTCGAGGCAACGTTGCTGCCTTCCCAGCCACTGCCGCTACTGGCCAAGACAGTAACTCCGCCGCCTTCACTGCTGCTGCTGCGGCTCCTATTCAAGGCAGTAACACTGCTGCCTTCCCGACTGTTGGAGCTCCACCCTCTTCTTCACACCACCATGATCGCCCTGAAAAGTTCATGGGATCAGAATTTAAAAGATGACAGCAAAAGATGCTGTTTTACTTAACAGTTATGGGCTTGGCCCGGTTCCTTACGGAAGATCCTCCACAAGCTGGAGATGAAATGGACTCTTCGCCCGCTCAAACGGGTGAAGGGGGCCTTGGTATCCATGTCGTTAACGGCATGAAGATGGTTTGTGATGCGTGGAATCATAGCGATTTCATGTGTAAGAACTATATACTGAACTGCTTGGCAGACCCTCTCTACACGGTCTATTCTACCGTTGGCATTGCCAAAGAGCTGTGGGAAAAACTGCAAAAGAAGTACAACGCACAAGATGCGGGTACTAAGAAGTTCATCGTTGGGAAATTTCTAAAATTCCAAATGGTGGACAGCAAGACAGTGATGTCCCAAGTCCAGGAATTCCAAATGATTTTACATCACCTGGATTTGGAAGGACTGAAGCCAAACGAGCAGTTTTTGGTTGCATCACTGATTGAAAAGTTACCTCCTTCATGGAATGAGTTTATGAGTTACTTGAAACTCAAGACAAAGGAGATGACCTTTGAAGAGCTTGTTATCAAACTGCAAATCCAGGAAGATAATAAGAAGACCTTGCCAAAGGGTAGACAACATGCTGAGGCAAAGGCAAATCTGGCTGAGGCCAAAGGGAAAACAAGCAACAAGCGGAAGTTCCACAAAGACGGCAAAGCCCCCGCAGCGGAGACGTTCAGAGGTAACTGTCATCACTGTGGGAAACCTGGTCATAGGATCAAGGAATGCCGCAAGCTCAAGACTGAGCAACAACAGAAAGCCAAGTCGAAAGGCAAGGCTCAAGCTAACGTCGTCAAGGACACGCTCCTGGATGACATGATTGAGGATCTCTCGGCCGTGGTGCTAGAAGCCAACTTGGTTGAGAATCCGATGCAGTGGTGGGTGGACACAGGTGCAACAAGACACATCTGTTCCAACAAAGATGCCTTCTCCACGTACACTCCGGTCACCGACAAGAAGCTGTTCATGGGCAACAACGCTTCCTCGGACGTGCTAGGGGTTGGAAAGGTGGTCCTGAAGATGACTTCCGGCAAGGAACTCACTCTGAAGGAAGTGATGCACGTCCTAGAAATTAGAAGAAATTTAGTTTCTGGACCTTTATTGGTTAATGCTGATTTTAGGCTAGTGTTTGAATCCAATAAGTTTGTACTCACTAAAAATGGCACATTTGTAGGGAGAGGCTTCGTCTGTGAAGGCCTCTTCAAAGTGAATGCCATGTCTGTATTGCGTCAAGGAAATAAAGTTGAACCTTCTTCTTATTTGCTTGAGTCTTCTAATTTATGGCATCATAGATTAGGACACGTTAACTACAAGTCTATTCAAAGGCTGGTAAAGATGGAGTTGTTGTCGTCTATCGACGTAAACCCTCAACATAAGTGTGAGGTGTGCGTAGAGGCAAAACTTACTAAGCTTCCTTTTCGATCCGTCGAAAGGAATACCGCTCCTCTAGAACTTATTCACACAGATATATGTGATTTGAAGTTTGCACAAACTAGAGGGGGGAACAAGTACTTTGTGACATTTATAGATGATAGCACAAGGTATTGTTACCTTTACTTGTTGAAAAGTAAGGATGAAGCCTTTGAAGCGTTTCGACGTTACAAAGCAGAAGTTGAGAATCAACTTAGCCTACGGATTAAATCCATTCGTAGCGATAGAGGGGGAGAATATGTAGCGCCTTTTGAGGAATACTGTGCCCAAGAAGGCATTATTCATCAAACGACGGCTCCATACTCACCTCAATCAAATGGTGTGGCGGAACGTAAGAACCGCACATTAAAGGAAGCTTGGTGACAATGATGGAGAAAAAGTGGTCCCCTGGCATAACTGGATGACAAAGGAGAGAACTTAAAATCCAGCTGAAGGCCTGCAGTGTGGGTTCGAACTCTAGTGGGAGCAATTTGCTCTCTTTTGAGGTAGGACCTTGTAGGTGGTATCAGTGACTCTGTTCTCAAACCCTGGTCATTCAGGCACATCCCGCGATTTACTGATAGTAGTTCTGAGGGATCGGAACTACTATCTCCAGGAATAGTCTGACGTAAGCCGGAAAGTTAGATATCAAAAAAAAATGATGGAGAAAAAGTTGGGAGTGGAAGTGGTGTTGTCTTGTCTGTAGTACAAATAGAGAAGAGAGCGCAATGAAATGATGACGAGAAATTTATGTTGGGTCAAACGGCAAAAACAAAGTAAAAGAGGGATGGGGAGAGAGAGCAGTGAAGTGATGAGGCTAGTGTTGGAGGGAGAGCATAGAGTGAAATTTTAGGTTTTGGTTAAATATATTTTTATTTTGGGCCTAATGTTTATTTTGGGTCATTTACTTAAAATGGAGCTTTTTGGGGCATTTTCTTTTTGTTGGTGGTCACACCTTGTCCTTTTCCCAATATTTTATTTATAAACTGAAATGATCTCTACAATCTCCATAATAACTCTCTTATTCTCTCTTGTTTTCTCTTCTTATGAAAATAGCTACCAGTATCCCTATTTATAATAGTAGAAAACCTATTTTAACTCAAAACATGAAAACATATTCTTGTATTAATTTGACTATAAATTCTAACTAGACATGAATTAAAATATCAAATCCTAACCAATTTTGATTCCTATAGTTTTGAATTATTATTTCCAACATTCTCCCGTAATTAAAATTTGTATATCGAATTCTTGATCCACTTGTCACCATCTTCAAATTGTTGAGGCACTAGTTTCCAACCCATCAATTGTTAAAGCACATTCTCTTCAACTTTCACAATTGTTGAAGTACTTTCTCTCCAACAATTCAATTTGTTGATGCACTTTCTCACCAACATTCAATCGTTGAAGCACATTCTCTTCAACCTTCAATTGTTGGAACACTTTCTCTCCAACATCCCAATTTGTTGATGCACTTTCTCACCAACCTTCGATTGTTGAAGTACTTTGTCTTCAACTTTCACAACCATTGGAGCACTTTCTCTCCAACATTCCAATTTGTTGATGCAATTTCTCATCAACCTTCAATTGTTGAAGCACTTTCTTTTTAATCTTCATTTTTTTTCAACTCACTTCTCCATTATTTAGAGAAGATCGTTCCTTCATCTTGTGCAAATTTGTTTGCACCTCTTGAAACCTGGATTATATTTTTCACTCATTCTCAGCATGATTATTTTTCATGCATTTATCATTGGTCCGACGTTTGCAAACATAATTTTTGGTCAGACGGGCGGCATATATGTGTTATAGCTGCTCGCCGGCAGCGGAAACTCTTTAATTCTCTACCAGGATTGTAGAAGTTCTGATACTAATTTGAAGGATAATATTTTATTTATAAACTGAAAGAATCTCTACAATCTCCACAATATCTCTCTTATTCTCTCTTATTTTCTCTTCATATGAAAATAGCTACCAACATCCCTATTTATAATACAGTATAAAATCTACTTTAACTCAAAACATGAAAATATATTTTTGTACTAATTTGACTATAAATTCTAACTAGACATGAATTAAAATATCAAATCTTAATCAATTTTGCTTTTCTACAATTTTAAATTATTATTTTCAACACTCTGTTTTGATAAATACTTACCCCTCTGAGTGTTTTACACTAAATCAAGTAATTTAACCTTAATAATTAAAAATTAAAGTAAGAATATATAGCACTTAGCTATGGTTAAATGATAAATGTGTGTATGAAAGACATTTGTATTAAAAGCAGATAAGTTTTATCCCCTTTTCCCCTTAACTAATGTAGGATAGAAATATTATTGGCTCTTATTGTTGAAGTTGTTTTGAAGCATAAATTTTGAAGTAAATGGTTTTATATCAGAGAAAAGTGGACAAAAGAAAAGATCCATAAGAAGGAAATTAGATAATTGAATGAAGACATGGAAAAAAAAGATAATTGAATGAAGACACGTACAACTTAAGAGAAAGTGACAAAAATGGTCCCTTATCTTTGACACTAGGTTCAAAATAGTTCTTTAAGTATCAACTTAGCAATCTTGATCCTTTAAATTTATCAAAAGTGAGCAATTTTGGTCTACATCAAATATTTACTAAATCTGATTATTAACTTTAATCAGATTGTGATTTTTTAAAAATTAGAAACCGCATCAGAAAAAACTATACCATACATAAAAATAACAGTAATTGTATTTGAAAAAATCGTATACCACACTCTTGAAATAGACCAAAAATATAACCTACAAAAATGTATTTCAAATGTGAGTTCCCGTTAAATATTTTTTATTTTCACAATTTTGATTAATTTAATAATCAGAGTTTGATATCTATCTGACGGAGACCAAAAATCCTCGCTTTTGTCAAACTTAAAGAACCAAAAGTGCTCATAATATCTAAGAGACTATTTTAAACCTTTTTGGTAATGGACCATTTTTGTTATTTTCTCTACTGCTTAATATCTTCAAGTTAGATAAATAGTTAGCTCTAGGTTAGATAGTTAGGTAGCAATTAGTGCTTTAGTTAGTTCATAGATAGTAGACCTGTTTAATTTAACGCAGAAAATGGCATAAGGAAATTTATTCCACTTAATTAGGTTTATCAATTTTTTTTGTTTTGGTTAGGTATATGTTACAATTGTTTGTCATGTTAATTCCAACGTAACTTCATTTTATCGTTTCTTGTAAATGTATTATCATAGATAAAATTTAAATGTCCTCTGGAGAATTATGGTATATACGACAACAATAATAACAACATACCCAGTATATCTCATCAGGTGGTGTCTGAGAAAGATAGAGAGTATATGCAGATTTTATTTCTACCTTATAAAAGTACAGAGATGATCTATATATAAATTCAATGACGGATTCATAGTTTGAAATTAAGTTCCGAATTATGACTGAAATATTAGGGCTTATCCTGATTTTCTTATCATATTTAGACTTTTTTTTCTTACCTCCATTCTGTTGTGTTGAGCCTTTCTTCATTTTCTGGTTCTATGCATTTACGATTTAAATGTATATTTAGTTATCATGTCATTTATCCACCAATTAAAGGTGTGTTCATGATGTAAATATATTTAGCTACCATATCTATTAGCGAATATTCACAGTATATTTTGTAATTATAATTGTTGTATATTTATGGTAACTTATGATTCTTATTGTATTAGAAATCAACCTATGTACAACTATATATATTGTGAATTAATGAGAAGAATCCCCAATGGAGATTATTACAAACTTATATGGTTTCAGTAGCCAAACCTTAATCCCTATTTTCTTCTTCTAAGAGGTCGTCGACCCCCCCCCCCCATCCTCTTCTTCCCATAGACGACCATATATCCAATTTCATTCAATTGTTGTGACTACTTTGTCTCATCCCACTACCCCTAATACTTCTGGTTCATCCACATGTGTCTTTGACAACCCTCATCTACCTTCATCGTCTTCGTTTCATCCGACTTTTGCCGTTACCAACATCAAGAATTTCATCCCCAAAATTCTTGACCAAGAAGATTGCCAATATTCCATGTGGGTAGAACGATTCTATATCCATGCTTACGCGTACAACATGCTGGACCACATTGATGATTCTATTCCTCGCCCCACGGATGTTGCAAACTCGACATGGCGTCGCCTTGACGCCATCGTCAAGCAGTGGATATACAACACTATATCAAAAGACTTGTTGTGTACTATCATGAAAACAGGTGCTTCAGCGCGTGAACTTTGGGTGAGATTAGAAAAAAAAATTCAGGACAATAAAAATACTCGGGCTGTGTATTTGGAGGAGCAATTCAACAATACGCGTCTCGAGAATTTTAACAACATGTTCGTATATTGCAAACAATTGAAACTCATCGCTGACCAACTTTTCAACGTTGGGACATCTATTTCTGAAACAAAGATGGAGCTACAACTCGTTGCCGGCTTACCGAAAGGGGAATACGACATTATCGCCACGATGATCCAACATGCCGACCCACTACCGAGTTTCAACAAGGCACATTCACAACTGCTATTGGAAGAGACCCGACGTGCTAAACAAGATGAGCACAATAAAAAAGCTTTAGCCGTTGAAAGCATGAACAACCGGCGACCAACACCACCCAATCACCGCCGCCGGACCACCATCAGCAGTGTGACAACTGTGGCAAAGGACGAGGCAATGGCAAATATGGAAGGGCCACGACAGAGGCCAGAAGGCCCACTAGGCAGGCCCAACGAATGCTCCCTATCTCCACTGGCCTGGAAATCCTGGTTGGCCCAATGCAGTGAACTAGGCCTCGCCTGCATGCCCCTACCCAACAGCAGGGGCCCAGTTCCAACAGGCCTGGATACCAGGGATCATGGGCTCTGCCCCATCGACCAGGCAGGCCTAACAACCTACTTATCAGGCCAACATAGTCTCGGCCCAGCAGACTCCACAAGCCCACAACCTAGCCCTAACTGATTTGGGCCAGGCCCTCAACGCATTAAACCTTCAACAGGCAGACAAAAATTCGTACATAGACACCGAAGCCACATCTCACCTCACCCACTCGTCTGGTAATTTATCTCAAATGTTTCAGTTAAAGCATCCTCAATTTATTACTGTTGGCAATGGTCACCGTATTCCAATTGATGGTTACGGTAATACACATACCAAACATTCACACTCACCTTTCTCCCTAAACCATGTCCATTACGTCCCCAACATCATTAAAATTTTGGTCTATGTTAGAAAATTCACTCAAAATAATTTCGTCTCTATCGAATTTGACCCGTTTGGTTTTTCTTAAACTACTGTGTGCCTATTTGGAGCTTTTCACAGTCATGAAGGATCTCAATACGGGGAAAATCCTTACTCGCTGCAATAGTGTGGGAGACCTCTACCCCTTCACTCAATTTTCCGCTGTCAGACCACAATCACCTACCTCCCTTGCTACAATATCTCCGTCAACTTAGCATAATAGACTTGGACATCCAGGAGCACATGTTTTTAATTTTCTTAGGACTAATAAGCGTATTCAATGTAATTATGGGAAACTTGCCCAAAACTGTTTTTCTTGCCCGCTAGGCAAGCATACTCGTCTTCCATTTATGTCATCCTTAAGTGTTACGTTTTCTCCATTTGATATTGTTCATGCTGATTTGTGGACATCTCCTGTTGTTAGCTCACTGGGTTACAAAATTTATCTAGTTTTATTAGATGATTTTTCTCATTTTATCTGAATTTACCCACTAAAGTTCAAATCCGAAGTTTTTGCCAAGTTTCTTGAGTTTCAAAAATTCATTAAAATTCAATTTGAAAAATCCATAAAATCTTTTCAATGTGATAATGGACGTGAATTTAATAATTCGGTCTTTCACAATTTGCTCAAATCAAGGCATGATTTTCCGGTTTTCATATCCCCACACTTCACCACAAAACAGAAAGGTTGAACGAATTATACGTACCATCAATAATATGGTTCGTACACTCATGTTTTATGCTTGTCTTCCTCCCTCTTTCTAGGTCTATGCTGTTAAAATAATAGAATACCTCCTCAATATTCTACCCATTAGCACTCTCCAAAACAAGACCCCCACCAAAATTTTATACCATAGGATCCCGTCCTATGATCAACTCAGAATTTTCGATTGTCTGTGCTACCCCAATCTAGCCTCCACTGTCCCTCACAAATTAGCCTCACGAACCACACCCTGTGTCTTCGTTGGTTTTTCACCTAATCATAGGGTTTATCTGTGCTACGACTTGACCAGTCGTAAAATCATTGTCTCCCGCCACATCACCTTTGATGAAACGAGTTTTCCATTCTCCAATATCCAAAAATTCAAACCACGGACTACACATTTCTCGATGACACATATTTTCCCCTACCGTCAGATCACTATTCAATCACCCCCCACTGTTCCGGCCTTGTCAGCGTGTGCCCCGGTTGCCTAGTCACCAACTATTTTCGGCACCGTTGGCACCACCGCACCACTCAGTTCCCGGTCCATCGCCCCAATGGTCGACCCACCCACTTCACCAACCTACTGCCAACAACTACCCGAATATCGGTCTAATTACCCTAACCCAGTTACATCACCGATCCACTCTCAGATCGGAACCCAATGTCCTAGCAAACTTCATGAACTACCGAGCACAATAACACCGTCGAACCAACACAAAACTTCCACCCAAACTCATTACCCAAACCCTGTTCATCTCCAGTCCCCGGTACTGACGCCAACCGACGAACCCCAACAGTCACCCTCAATTTTAGAAATCCCGACTCAGTAGAACCGCAACCCACCAAACATAGACCATACACCACTACCTACCCACCGTATAGAAACTCGTGCTCAACCCAGGATTTTCAAGCCCAATGTTCATTTTAACCTCTCCACACAATCCATATCACCCATTCCCAAAAACCCAAAACTAGCCAAACTGGACCCTAATTGAAATGCGGCCATGTGAGAGAAATTTAATGCTTTAACAAAGCAACACACTTGGGATTTGGTACCTAGATCGGATGAGGTGAATGTGATCCGATGTATGTGGCTTTTTCGTTACAATTTCAGGGACAGTGGTGACTTAGAGCGGTTTAAGGCAAGACTTATGGCTAATGGCACTAATCAACAGGAGGACATTGATTATGGTGAGACATTCAATCCGATTTTTACACCGGCTACCATTCACACAGTTCTCAGTATTGCTATAGGTAAGCGTTTGTCAATTCATCAGCTTGATGTCAAAAATGAATTCCTTTACGGGGACTTAAAAGAGACCGTTTACATGCATCATCTACTTGGTTTTGTCCATACTGCAGCCCCCAGTATATGTGTCATCTTTAGAAGTCATTATATAGCTTGAAACAGGCCCCCCGAGCATGGTATGAACGCTTTGCCAGATATATTATGCAGATTAGGTTTATATGCAGCAGGTGTGATAAATCTCTTTTCATTTTTCATCGCGGTAATAGCACTGCTTACTTACTATTATATGTGGATGACATTGTTCTCACTACCTCATCTGACGGATTGAAAATGAAATCATTGGTCTACTCAAAACTGAATTTGCTATGACTGATTTGGGCAAGTTGAGTTATTTCTTGGGTATCTCAGTGACCAGATCTGCATATACTATGTTCATGAGTCAGTGTAAGTATGCAGAGGAGATAGTATACACGGCTAAGATGACAAATTGCAAAGTTATGTCCACTTTGATAGATTCGAAATCCAAGCTTAGTGTTGTTGATGGTGATCCGGTATCTGATCCTACGCTGTATAGGAGTCTTGCAGGTGTCCTTAAATATCTTACATTTACAAGGTCTGATATTGCATATGCCGTTCAACAAGTATGTTTGTTCATGCATGCACCGAATGAGTCCCATTTTGCTGCTCTTAAGCATATCATCAGATACATTAAGGGCATACTTGACTATGGGTTGCATTTTTACTCCTCTGCCCAGACCATGTTGCTCTCTTATACAGACGCAATTGGGTAGGGTGCCCGGACACGCGACACTCTACTTCATGCTATTGTGTATTTCTAGGGGACAATCTTATTTCCTGGTCTGCCAAGAGGCAATCCACATTATCCCGTTCGAGTGTTAAAGCAGAGTATCGAGGAGTTGCTAATGTAGTTGCTGAGATCTGTTAGCTCCGAAATCTTTTCTTGGAGCTCCATTGTCCACTGCGTAAGGCGTATTTAGTCTACTGTGATAACATATCTGCTATATATCTATCTCACAATCCAGTTCAATATCAGCGAACCAAACATATTGAGATGAATATCCACTTTGTACGTGAGAAGGTATCTCTCGGTCAGATCAAAGTATTGCATGTGCCTTCCTCTTATCAGTATGCAGATATTTTCACAAAGGGGCTACCCAGACAGTTATTCATCGACTTCAGATCCAGTTTTAGCGTTCGACCTCCTCCCACTCTGACTGAGGGGGAGTATTAACGAATATTCTCCGAATATTCACAGTATATTTTGTAATTATGATTGTTGTATATTTATGGTAACTTAGGATTCTTACTGTATTAAGAATCAACCACTGTACAACTATATATATTGTGAATTAATGAGAAGAATACCCAAGGGAGATTATTCCAAATTTACAATATCATTTATTAGGTAATCATAGGTAATTCGGATGATGAATTTAAGTTATATGTATTATTAGTGTAATGTATTTATACTCATTATTAGTCTTGTAAAAATTGATTTCTTCCGTTTCATATTGATTGTCATATTTTTCCTTTGCAACGCTTTTTAAGAAATTATAAATAAGAAGTATGTTTTTAGTTATTTATCCTTATCTTTTTTCAACTAAGATGCACTTCATTTAAGTATAAGACTAAGCTAATCTTGTTGATATTTGAACAATCATAATACCAACTAATAATCACTTGTTTAAATTTTTTAAATTCTTTCTATGCTATGTAATCAATATTAGTTATTTTCAAGAATACTTAGGGTCTGTTGGAAAGCCACATAGTAATTGGAATTGATGTAATTACTAGGGTATTAATTACACAGCTTAGTAATTACACAATATAGTAATTACGATGACCTATTTATTTGTCATAAGTTAAATAAATTATAATTACACGCGTACTGTTTGGTTGCACAAGTATAATTACATAGTTAAATATTTTAAATTAAAAAATAAAAGTTAATTATCAAAAACTAAATGTTAATGTTTGACAAATATATGTTCATATAAGAAATATTACTTAATTTTATCTATTGTTGTGTATTCAAGATACATATTATTTTTGAAAATATAGAAATAAATAATTATAAATTTGTAACTAGTATTGTAAAAAAGTTGATATATATTATAGCATACATTTTGCAATAACAACACGGACAACATGTTTGATAAAAATAATAATATTTACAACCATAATTTCATAATATTATTTAAATGTTAAAAAGTAATCTATCAACGCTAACATCACTCATATAATCTAAGTTTGCATATAACCTCATCAAACAACAAAATTCAACTTTAATGACATCACTAGCTCGTTATAAGTCAAGTTTGTGGATGACTTATCCTTTCTAAGATTATGAGGTGTAATTTTTTTTTAGAATAATAACATAATAGCTTAAATTAAAAAACACAAATAAGAAAGTTAACACAGCTAAGTGAAATAAAAAAATTAAATAATAAAGAAACACAATATGAGAAATTATGTAGAAGAACGTGAAGTAAAGGTTGAGAAATGAGAAATAAAGAAATAAAAAAAATAATATAAAAAGAATAATATATGGAAAAAAAGAATTTAAAAGTTAAAATACAAAATAAATTAAAAAGAAAAAAAGAATATAAATAAAAATAAATTAAAAAAAGAAGAGCCTTAGAAAATAACCTTGTAATTGCACTATGTAATTACCTGCAATTCTCAGTCTCCTTCAGAATTGAAGAGTGTGGTTACATCCTTTCAACTACACTCAATTATATGTAACATGTTGATCAAATAATTACTTGGTCAAACAAACATGTCAAAATTGTGTAATTACACCAAATTACACCGAAATTCAATTATAGGGTGGCTTTCCAAACAAGCCCTTAATATTAGGGGCAAAATGAAAAAAATTAATTAATTCCATCTTGATTTTATAAAATGACAAGTGGTTTTATTAATCTTCACAAGTAATATGGGATGGAGAGAGTAACTAATTTACTAAACTTACTATTAGTCTACTCCCTCTGTCTCAACTTATGTGGTAAATTTCGAGAGTCAAGCATTTTCTTTTATGTAAATTTTATGTCTTTTAGATATTTCAAAATTATAATTATTATAATTTATATTATTTTAACATAATTTTTAAATATATATATATTCTTTTAAAAAATTTAATAGCCGAATTCACGGCGAAATTAATACATTTAACCCTGGAAATTCAAATAATGTTACTTAAATTAGGATAGAGGTAGTATATATATATATATATATATATATATATATATATATATTTTTGCCGTGACAATAAATAGCTTAAATAATAATAAAAAAAAAATAGAAGAGGAAGAAAACCGCTCCAAATCGAAATTCCAAAAGAAAAAACAAAAGAAGCGCGACCTAACAACTTCTCACTAGTCATGAGCTACTGCTACGCCGGCCATTTGACTTCACCGCCGTTTTCTCTTCTTCCTCCGCCAACCACCGCCGTCTTCCATACCGCCACCGCTTTTCCTCCTCCATTCACTCCACTTAAAATCCAAAGACTCTATCTTATTCGACCTTCAGCCTGTCGAGATTACAACAACGGTAACGGCGGCAGTAACGGTGGAAATAACGGCGGAAGTAACGGCGGTGCCGGTGGAAACGGAGACAACAATTTCTTCAATTTCGATAAGAGAAAATTTCTTCTCTTCCTCCTTCCTTTTACTCGTAATAATGAAGATAGTTTTATTGATTCTATATTATCATGTAAACCTTTATTATTGTTCCTTGTATCAGTTACTTCTTCAATTACATGCTCCTTACTATTAGCTTCGTTCGTACAAGCGCAAACTAATAATAATGGAGGGGAAATTGTGTATGAAATTAGAGGAGGAAAGCGGCTTGAACTTGTACCTGATTATACAAAGGATGAATTTGTGCTTTCAAAGACAATGTGGTTAGACTCGAGATGGGGTAATAGTTTTGTTTCGAATTTATGGATTCAATGTAAGGAATTAACGATGAATTTGTTGCTTCCTGAGGGGTTTCCGGGGAGTGTTACAAGTGATTACTTGGAGTATGCACTTTGGAGAGGGGTTGAAATTGTTGCTGCACAAATTAGTGGTGTTCTTGCCACTCAGGTACTATTCTTGTGTTAATTTCTTGTGAAATGAAAATTTTGCAATCCATGTAGTAGGCTTTTAAGATTTATTGGATTTAAATCATAAATTAACTTGGATTTAATTATATGAGGGTCTATCGGAAACAGAAACAACCTCTCTACCTCCCAAGGCAGGGCTAAGGTCTGCGTACAACCTACCCTCTCCAGACCCCAAATTAACTTGGATTTAATTATATGAGGGTCTATCGGAAACAAAAACATCCTCTCTACCTCCTAAGGTAATGTTTGCGTACTACCTACCCTCCCCAGACCCCACTTTATTGTATTAGTCCAAATAAATATGGCGAGCTAATATAGTTGGATTAATTATTTAGGTCTAATAAATATGGATTTAATGGAAAAGGTCTAATTTTGTTGGGCTAGTCCGTTGATTTGGACTTTAATTGATCAGATGGTTCGTTAGCAAATCCATAATGTGTATTGAAGTAGTAAACAAGCCAACCATAGACATAATGAATGGGAAAAACGACTTTGATATGCTCAAGCGGTGAGGACATATAGATCTTTTTTAAGCCATTGTACATGCTTGACAAGACTGAAACTGCAAGGCTAAATCTCCGTCCAATTTCCATCATGCTCGTCATTTAAAGGACCCCGGTTGAATGAATTCACCATCTTTAGAGGAAAATACAAAGGTGCACAACGTACATGACACAAAAAACCGTCAGATATGTGTCATCACTTTGTTGATGCCCCATTCCAAGCTTAGAAAACATTGCTTCATGCGCACTTGACCACTTGGTTGCTTCAGGTATAACTCCAGGTGGATTATATGTCAACTTCAAGTGAGTAGATCATTTCTCCTTTATTAGCGGAGCAAGTTCATAGCCCAAAGCTCTCCCTTGGATTATGATTCTCCCCTTCTTGAAGATGATGAAAGGTTGCAAACTAGTATTTGCAAGTTCGAGGAATAAATCTTTCATTTTCTCATAAACACTTGTGAGTTAGTTCCATAGCTTCGAGCACCACTTCTTAACTAGGGATAGCAATTGGGCGGGGTGGGTGCGGGCCCGCCAGAAAAATTTGTACCCGTCACCTGTGGCGGGTACATTTTCAACATCTATACTCGCCTAGGCGGGTATATTTTAAATCCACACCCGCTCCATCACCTAAGTGGATATCCTCAAAATTCATTATTATTGGGCTTATGGGCTGCTAAAATTATGTGTGCCAAATTATTTGGGCTTTAGATAAATATAAAGTTGTACAAATAAAATTATAGTTGACGGATATAAGGCGGGCGGGTGCATTTGGGGCGGGCGGTTGGAAGCGGGGCGGGGCAGACGAGTATGAGGCGGGTATAACAGCAAATCCATCACCTACCCATACCCGCCTACTACCCGCCAAAGTTATACCCATACCCACCCAAACTGGGGCGGGTGCGGTGCGAAATTCGCAAAATTGTACCCACTTGCCATTCCTATTATTCACAATGAGAACCTCCAACAGGTAAACTCTCGAATGCCATGTAGATCCCAAACAGATATCAATAGCTCTTCGACTAATGTAAGCAATGTATTTGTCTTGGAGCTCCAAGCTTCAATAAATGCGTGCAATATATTTGGATTTTGATCATAGGTGAAATAGAAAAGCATAAACGACTTCATAAATTCTTGTTGTACTCAAGGTCTCAGCCCATTCCCTGTATGCCATGATATGATGATATTCACCGTCAATTTTCATAGTGCCTTATCAATGTATCTCTCCTTGTATTATTCGGCATCTTAGGCTCGAAGGTTGCTTAAAACTTTCAATTTGCGCTGGTTAAGAGTCTGAGGAGACCATATTTTAGATGATTAATTAGAATTCTGGTGTGTTCTAAAGTCCAATTTGCCATTTGGAGAGAATTCCTCAAAGATGGCCATGTACTCGCATACCAACCAATAGTGGAGTATGAGAACAACTTGGTTAACACCCCGCTATCTTCAACTTCAATTGTGAGATATTTGTGTTTAGTAGACTGGGATGTGTACTCTCTGAAGTAAACCATCTTTTCAAAACTGCATAAATAATAGAAGTTTGGTTAATCTTAGATTTGTCACGACCCAAAATCACTAAGGCGTGCAGACACCTACCATTTCCCACCTCGGAAGACGAATCCATCTCCTAATCAATAATTGAACAAGTAAATAGAACAAGATAAACGGAAGTCTAACTCATAAATATCATAGATGCGGAAGTACAATACTAATAATAACCCAAGGAATGGTTTAAAACAATACAAGAGCAACTAATCATCAATACAAGTCTGGAAATAATACATAAGTTTCAAAAGTAGAAATACTGTCTCAGAAACAAGATAAGACAAGTAATAGGGAAGGAGTCCGGGCAGTGGACCCATCAAGCATTGCTCACCCTAGAAGACTCGACAACAGTCTCGGGATTAGTCTCGAGGAGTGAATGTGGAACCGGTCACGTACTCTGCACTAAAAAAGAATGCAACAAGGTAGTATCAATACAAACACTATGTACTGGTAGGTATCATAAGGCGAAAACAGTTAGCTAACTTATATAAAGGAAGAAACTGAAGAATAGACATGCTCGCAATCAAGTACATCACAGTCCAAGAATAAACAACCTAAGTATAGAGAATCGAGTCAGAATCCAAGAGTATATGAATGTAAGGATGAGTAAATATGCAATGCAATGTCCAAATGTAATCTCCGTACACATGCTCCGGGCGGAATATCTCCATGTCCCGACAGTAATGACCCATGTGGGAACCACGAAGTCCATGTACCACTCTCACGATCCCGTCAAAGACCTCGGGCGTCAGACACTCTCACGATCCCGACAAGGACCTCAGACATCAGACACTCATCTCCTTTTTACGCTCTCCGGTAAAGACCTCGGAGGCTACACTCTCTCACTTATCATCATTTCCAATCATAGTTCATAACAAATCATCATGTGAAATAAGAATGTATGCCATGCAGGATATCAATTTCACTTGTCATAAAGTACACTTCACCATTTCAAGCCAATTTCCATTATCCTTTCATTTCCGATGATAAGTGAGATATCAAGAGAGAGATGAATACAATACAAGTCACAAACATAGCAAATATGGCGACAAGCCCACAAATCAGTCAATAATACCAACCTAAATAATCCATCACAACTTCTTACCCGAAGGCGTACATGCTTCCTCCGACAGTAACTAATTATACATACGATTCGTTAACTAAAGTCTAACCAGAAGGTAAGCCGTAATCTACCTGGATGCCAAGCGGGAGCCACACACGATCACAAAGGAACCTTGCCTCTCTGCGGGTCTCGGTAATACTCGAAGTCTAATCATTATTGAAATCTAAGTTAGAACAGAAACTGACAATACCCATAACATTAGACTGTTCCTCGAATCCAACCAATTATGGGGAAAATAAGGAAGTGGGCCCACGAAGGTAAAACGGTAATTAAAGGGTGAAATTGTTAAACCAACGTTCTAGAAGTTCGATTCTACTCTTCAATTGCTAAATTAGTTCAATAATAGGTCAACTACATTATTCAAGTCAAAACCCCCAATTTGATAAAAATCCTAGAATTTTCCCCAAATCTCAAAAGGGCTTAAACATGAAATTGGTCAATAAATTAACATATACTAGTCCATTACATCACTAATATACAATATCCATTGCCATAATCCAATTCACAACCCCCAATTCCCCAATTTAAGCCCTCTTATTCTCAACAAGCCAAACCCTCTTTTCCCACTCCCCAAAACATGGATTAAGGTATAAAATAAAGGAATATACTAATAGAAATAACTAGGTTTAGGAATTACCTATGAGAAGTGCCTTGAAGGCACACCTTGAATCTCCCAAAAACCGAACTAAGAACTTGGAGGATGGAAAATGAGGCCTAAAACTCGTCTAGTTTTTTTTTATCCCGCTGCTACAGTGCCTCCTTCGCGTTCGTGAGACCCTGCTCATGTTCCCGAAGGATTAACCTGACCCGGCCCCCAAAGTACTCATCGCGATCACGAAAGAGACCTCGCGAACGCGATGCACCGCAACTCACCTTCCCCCGAGACGCGTTCCCTCTCGAACGTGACCCCTATTAACGTGAACGCGATGAAGGAAACCAGACAACAAAACCAGATTTTGTTGTTTTCTCACCAACTTCAACTCGACCCTTAGAAATCATTCGGAAGACAATTAACACAAACCAAACATGCATACACACGTAAAAACACGCTACAGACTCACTCATAGTCTCGGAATTTCCATCGGAGGTCTATTTTATCGAGTCAACCCCCAAAAATTAACTTTCTAATCAAATACCAAAAATGGTCCCGAGTGTCTCGGGAACCGAACCACCTACCCACCAAGTCATAAAGATCCTCCGAACCTCACGAAATCAACAAAATTCCAAAAATGGTCCGTTTACCCGAAAGTCAACTATTGGTCAACCACTCTCACTTAGAGGATCTAATTCCTCAACTTCTAATGGGATCGTCCGATAACTTCGGAAATTGAGTCAACAAGGGTAAAATGGTAAAAAATGCACATAACAACCGAACGGGTCATTACAAGGTTGAACCCAATCAACAAAAGAAGAAAAAATATAAAAGTAACATTCTTGGGGGTTCTTAAGGCGGATACAATTTTGGTCCTTTCTACCTTAAGCTGATTTCTTCATGGATTTGTCCTTAAAAGGATTTTAATTTGCCAGTCCTAAAGCGGAGGCAATTTTAGTCACTCGCACCTTAAGCTGGTTCCTTCTCGGATTTGTCCTTAAAAGGTCTCTAATTTGTCGGTATTAAAACAAACATAATTTTAGTATCTCACACCTTACCTTTATAAAAAAAAGTATCTTACACCTTAAGCTGGTTTCTTCATAAATTTGTCCCTGATCTTTAATTTGTCAGTCTTAAGGCGAAGACAATTTTAGTGTCTCGCACCTTAAGTTGGTTGTTCATGGATGTGTCCTTAAAAGAATCTCCAATTTGCTAGTCTTAAGAGGCAGTTCTAGTCTCTCGCACCTTAAGCTGGTTTCTTCATATATTTATCATTAAAAAGATCTCTAATTTGCCAATCTTAAAGCAGAGGCAATTTTAGTCTCTCACACCCTAAGCTGGTTCCTTCATGGATTGTCCTTAAAAGGATTTCTAATTTGCCAGCCTCAAGGTGGAGGCAATTTTAGTCTCTCGTATCCTAAGCTGTTTTTTTCATGGATTTGTACTTATAAGGATCTCTAATTTGCCAGTCCTAAATTGGATGCAATTTTAGTCTCTAACACCTTAAGTTGGTTTAGAGGGTGTTTGGATTGACTTTTCAAAAATAGCTTATAGGCTAAAAGCCATAAACTGGGAATACCCCTTTTGACTTTTAGCTTATCTTTTGTACTCTTTTGGCCTAGAAGTAAGTGCTTAAAATACTTTTTATCTTTCTTAAACACCACAAAAAGTAGAAAAGAGCTTAAAAACCAAAAAACACTTAAAATAAGCCAATCCAAACACCCTCTTATTGACGAATATTTCCTCGAAAGGATCTCTAAATTGTCAATATTTAAGCGGGGATAATTTTAGTCTCTTTGACCCTAAGATTAGCTTCTTCATGCATAGCCAATTTCTTTGATCATGACCTTTCCTTCTTTTCTATTCCTACAAAAGAGGAAAAAAATAACAAAAGAAAACACAGGAAATAAAAAGATTGACATAGATGAACTCGAAGATGCCACACATTGGCTCAATAAACATGATTGCATGGGATTTATAAAGATTTTTTGAAATACATCGTTGTGAATTTGCGTATGATGCGGGGTTAGTTGCAAAGGCGGCAACAATGAGTTGTTATCAATAGGGACTCGGTAGGAGTCTTTAAGATCAAATATTCATGGCTCATCTCCTAAACATGTTTGTGTATTGGTGGCGTAGCAGTACAGGTTTGGTGTTGAGCTCCGTGGCAAACTCATCTTACGACCAATTAGATTGCATTTGTTATGGACTGCGCTGAATTTCAGTTTTTGGCCTTACATGTGTTGGACGCTAAACATATGTAAAGGTAGTTCTCAATTAAAAAAAAGAAAGAAAAAACTCTTTATAAATGCAAAAGTCAAAGAGAACAGGAGTAAGCAATTAGAACTCTCAACATGACTGAAGTTGGCCCTAGTTTTGCATGAAAAAAAGAAAAGAAAGATTGTTGCTTAAATATTACTTCAAGCCTAGTCTTTAAATGCGACAAGTTTTGAAGTATGCGACATTCTAGACGTTTAAAATTTACAATAACAATATACCCGGTGTAATCCCACAAGTGAGGTCTAGGGAGGTGTACACAGACCTTATCCCTACCATGTGAGATAGAGAGGTTGTATCCGATAGACCCTCGGCTCAAGAAAGGAATTTTTAAAAACAGATTTGACAAATACACGAGTAAAAGCTATGGTGAAAAAACATACGGTAGAAAAGAAAATTACTTACAACAAAAATAGTAAAAGAAACAACAGTAGTAATACAATTGTAGTATAAGATAATAATAGAACTTGGACTATTAAATCCAAGATATATTAGTCCAAATCAATATGGTGGGCTAATATAGTTGGATTAATTATTTAAGTCCAATAAATGTGGGTTTAACTAAAAGGTCTAATTTTGTTGGGCAACGTCGGTTGATTTGGGCTTTAAATGACGAACTCACTTTGTTAGCGCAAGAATCTTATCCTAGAGGCCCAAACTTGTGCCACATGTCAAATGACATGGTACACCAAGTCAAATGAAAGAGCCGGTAGGATGATGCCACATGCCAAATAACGTGGCATGCCAGTCACATCAAAGACGTACAAGTGACATGTTTTGGACAATCAAATGTGGCCTTGTCACTACTTCAATCTGATTGGTTGGTGATTCAAGTCAACTAATCAAATCTTAGGAAGGGTGTTTGTTCTCATCACAATTCTTCTCTCCCACTACTATACATAGGGTTCCTCTTAACTCAAAAAGATACCAAAATTCATAATAGAAAACAAGAGAGAGCTCGTGGATCAATAAAAGTGTAATAGATTATGGATGTGTTTGGTATTCAAATGTTTGGTTGGTCAAAATGTTTTGGAAAACGTTTTTTTCTAGGAAAATAAGTTTCTTAAAAATAAGGAAAATGACTTCCCTAATGGATGTAGGGAAAACAAGTTCCATAAGCGACATTTCAAGTTCATTGTCTCCTCCCCACCCACCCCTTGACCATCCCGCCCCCGACCCCAATGTTTTGCTAGATTACATATAAATGTTCTTGGAATAATATTTTTTTGCTTACTTACCAAACACTAGAAAATAATAAGAAACACTTGTTTTTCAAGAAAACATTTTCTAGGAAAATATTTCCCTTCATACCAAACACACCCTATATATACGCTTTTTTTCCCCCACCTTTGTTGTCTTGAATCATCTTAGGAAGAAAATCATAGGAGTGAAAAATGCTGATTGATTTTTATACTTTGTTATGTCTAGGCCTTGCTTTATGCTGTTGGATTAGGGAAAGGGGCTATTCCTACTGCCGCTGCTGTCAATTGGGTGCTTAAGGATGGCATTGGATATCTTAGCAAGATTCTTTTGTCGAATTATGGCAGGCATTTTGATGTCAATCCTAAGAGCTGGAGGCTGTTTGCAGACCTTTTGGAGAATGCTGCTTATGGGCTAGAGATATTGACCCCTGCCTTCCCACATCTGTTTGTTCCTATCGGAGCTGTTGCTGGAGCAGGGAGATCAGCTGCTTCCTTAATCCAGGTAATATTCTTGAAGCCAAGTGGGAATCTGATCATGATTAAAAAAGGGCTAGGTTCTGATCTGCATGTTCTTACTGCAAATGCACTATATTGCTGGTATTGTGTTTCAAAGATGTGCTGCAAGTTTCACTTAGGTGTTTCATTAAATTTATGTAATTTTTATCTTAATTACAGGGAAGATTCATATGTTATACTCCCCCCCCCCCCCCCCCCACACACACACGAAAGAAAAAACGGAGATGAAGGTTCATAAAGTAAACAACGATAAACAAAAATCTTCGTCTTACAGGCTGCTACAAGGAGCTGCTTCTATGCGGGTTTTGCTGCTCAAAGGAATTTCGCTGAGGTAATTTATTGACTTGTATTCAGGCTTTGGTTGTCAAAGTATGTTTGGTGCATGAAACTTCTAATGTTCCAGCCTGTCTGTTGATTACCTACAAAACCACTCGTATACTCTTGCATATGCCTTGTGAGGAGTTACAAAATATTTCTATTCTGAATCAGTTACTAATAGCAGGTGATTGCAAAGGGTGAAGCTCAAGGAATGGTGAGCAAAGCTATTGGAATCATGCTTGGCATTGCACTGGCTAACTGCACCCGCTCTTCTACGTCTCTTGCTCTTGCTTCTTTTGGAGTGATATCTTGGATCCACATGTTTTGTAACCTGAAGTCATATCAGTCCATTCAACTAAGGACTTTAAATCCTTATCGTGCAAGTACTTACTTCTCTCCTTTTGCATTTTTTTTTCATGTCTTAAGATAAAAGTAATTAATTTGAAAAGCACAAGGAAGTTTACTTTGTATTCTGTATTTTGTATGTTAAACTGATTTCAGTGGATTCTTTTACATGAGAATGGCCTATTCTTCTTGTTTCCATTGATAAAAATTAAGTGTTCAACAGATGACGTATAACACAGTCACTTTTAGTGTTGGAAAGTACATTTCGTACCTAGTTGTAAGTTTCTGTCCTGAAAGATGTAAGATGAGTGAAGGTGAAGATGTTATAGTGATTAGTTGTGGACGTGCATGTGCATTGATAACTTATATGACATGTACCTCACAGCATAGATCACATTATCATTACAATTTGGATAAGGATTATTGATATTGACTTCATTTATTAACTGCTGGAAAAGTGTCCACTGTAAGCATGTGCACTTAGATGCTAATAGCTATTGTACATCAAAGAAACCTATCCAGTTTATCGAATCTGAAAAAGCTCGACTTTAAAAAGAACGGAGAAAAGAAGATAACTATAGTAACCAGAGGAACAAAAAAAGAAAAGAAAAACAAGCTGGAGGCTAAAACGTCTGAAGAAGAACACATTTATAACTATATGTCAAAAGCTGATGAAAGATTAAAAAATTCTGTGATTTTAACATAAGAATGAATAGATTTGCAGTTGGCTGCCCCCCCCCCCCCCCCCAAAAAAAAATAGAAGAAAAGAATGAAATTTACAGGTCTTTGATGTTTTAGCAAGGGATACAAATCTGGTCCAATTTTTGTTGCTTTAATTTAATAGAAATGTTACTATTTAAGAGTTAGCTGAAACTTGTCACTTTATCTGTCCTTGTTTAATCTTATGTTAGCGTCTATTTTTTGATAGGTCTAGTCTTCAGTGAATATCTGCTCAGTGGTCTAGTTCCTTCTGTTAAAGAGGTCAATGATGAGGAGCCCCTTTTTCCAGCTGCTATTTTAAATCTAAAGGCAGCATATGAAGTGAGTTTGCTTTCACTTTTACTAGTAATACATTTTCCCTCATATCTATGCAAACTTCAGAACCTGTAATTAGTTCTTTTATGTGCAGTTTGACGTTTTACTATGTAAACAAACTGCAGGAATTTCTGGCCTATGTTTATGCAGTAAAATGCACTTTTTTCTTGGGGGGAGGGGGTATAAGTTGATAAAGAAAAGTTGGATATATCCCCAGAAAGACAATATTTGGCCAGCTTAACTGTTCTATCAAGTTATAGAGGATAAACGAGGGGTTTTCAGGTGCATCTACCAACTCAAATAAGAATAGTAAAATAGTAGAACAAATTCTTACCCCAATACAAAAGGGAAAAAAAACTAGCAGCTCACAAGATAGGCATAAGAGTGATAAATGAGTACCAAGGATGACCTAGTGACTGGGGATGGCCCTAACTATAACCCTTATTCTTTGTTGGGAATGGGAGAAAAATTTCTCTGTTGATGCCAGCTTCATTTGGTTGACATGCAAACTGTGAAAATAGACTATATTCTCTGATTATTATAGTCTTTTCAGACACAAACGGAAGTGCTTTCTGTCCATGCTAAGCAAGCAGCTTCAGGGATTGTGCAACGGTTGCAGCTGGGTTCTAAACTTTCTGATGTTGCTACAAGTCAAGAAGATGTGCTTGCTCTGTTTGAACTGTACAAGAATGAAGGTTATATTTTGACCGAGCACGAAGGAAGATTTTGTGTAAGTAAATCTTCCTTTTGCTTGTTTGTTATTACCCCCATTCAGTCTTGCATTTTTCTGCTCTCCGTCCAGCCCCCCAACCACTCTTCTTTGTTTCTCTTAGAGCTCCTCATTATTTTCATTGTTGAGACACACTTGTTTAGACTAACCTGTAAATTCCTGCTAAAGTTTTATTTGGTTCACCATCTGCAAGGTGTAAACTTCCTAAAAACTGGTGAATAAAGAGTTAGATTTGATTGCTCTGCTTAAGGAACCTTTCTTTTATCAGGACAGTTGATCAGATTTTGGCCTTCCCAGAGTGTGATTTTATTTACTACAACTAAAGAAAGATTAAACCTCCTTGCCGCCCTCTCCCCCCCTCACCGGGACATTCACTATTTATGTTGGGTATTCAAACAAGCTAAACTTAGTCATAACATGTATTAGGCTTCGAGTGGAAAGAATAATATTGTCCTTCCCATGTTTCTTCAAGAGAGTATATTTCATGTTCTGGAACTCCGCTATTTTTACCTACACGTTTTTAGTATATATTTCAAAGTGCAAAGTAAATACGAGGGTTTTGCAGAATCCATTTTGTAACTCGCAATCACCAGTAATCACCACTGGTGATTTATGATGGTCACCATTTGAGTTAAAAGCAATTCAAAAATTTAAGTTACTATTAGCAAGCAAAGTTAGGAAGTACCATAATTGACACGCTCTTCTTTCTTAGTACAGCAATTGCATCAGTGTTGCTCCCAGAATACCTTAAGCTGATCACCAAGCAGTATGGTGAGCCTCATAAAAATGGTGATTGAGATCTAAGGTTGATCTTCTTAAGTGTGAATTATTGGAGTTAGTGTTGACATAATGAAATGTCATTTAGAGATATTTAACTGTATAAATGAGGGAGAATTCCATGAAGAGAAAACAAATGACTCACATAGACCATTCACTTAGCAGGAAAGGATGAACACTCCCGAGTTACACACATCAGAGAGGAGAGTTGAGCTTAGGTAGATTGTTTAGCAGGCTGGTTTCACTGGACTGGGTGTCCTGCGGATCTTTTCATCATCTATATACCCCTAGAGGCTAGAACATAGACGGTAATCTGTTTAATCAAACTTTTTTCAGAGTTAATCAAATAACAAACATGTAATAATCTGAGTTGTAATCTTAGGTTCACTTTCATTTTTAATTGTTGAGTCTATAATCTCCTATCAGCCATCCAAACATCATAAGAACAATCAATATTAATCGTCTAAACATCATAACAGTAATCTAACATCAATCATTCGTAGCTACTTTTTTACGTTTATTTGTACTTGTTGGAGCAGATTGTACTGAAAGAAAGTTCATCACCACAAGATATGTTGAAGTCATTGTTTCATGTCAATTACCTATACTGGTTGGAGAATAATGCAGGAATCAAGTCTAGCAGTGTAGCTAATGACTGCAGGCCCGGGGGAAGGCTGCAGATATCTCTGGAGTATGTTGAGAGAGAGTTTAATCATGTCAAGAGTGATGGTGAGGTAGCAGGTTGGGTCACTGACAGTCTCATCGCGAGGCCTTTGCCAAATCGACTTCGCTTGGATTATGCAGCTGTATCTTCTGTCGCAGAAGGTTGACCTTATGTTACAAGGCGTGCTTACTATGAGCAAGCTGTTGTTGCTCAGCTCAAGTCATCCCTCAAACCATGGTGATGGGTTCACTTTGGATTTGCATTTACAGGCGGAAGAGCTTGAAAACGACTGGTGAAATCCATTGCGGTGACTGTACAATGAGCTTGAAATGGTGTCATACTGGAATGTGAATCAAGAATTGGACGATGCAGTACGCTGGTTGAATGGGGGTGGGTTCTTGTGAGTATCTGATTTGTTTCTGAATGCTTGATTTCATTGCTGCCCAGCTGCTTGCTATTCTATCAATAGCTTTGAAGTTCCATTGATCTTGATCAGATAACACTGCACCATGTGGGGCTTCTCCTCCATTCTTTCATGGTTTAGTTATTTTCTTCCTCCTATTTTTCTGTAAGTTTACACCTATAGGCTAGAGTAAACACTTTACTTTGTCAAAAAAAAAAAAATTACACCCAAGTGATCTCCATCAAGTTAGAGTCGGGTCAGATTTTGGTAAGATGTTCTGTTTCCCTTTGCATTAAGCAGCTCAATGGGAGATGGATGAAGTAGAACAAAATCATGTTATAAAATAGCAAGTTGTTGAGTTTGGTCACTTTTTCTTTTTCCTGTTATGTTCAATTTTTGTGTTAATGAACCAATATGTTCGTGTTAGCGGCTGTTTATCTCTTCCCGGTTCATCAAGAGGGTATGTTAGGTAAAAGTTTAGTCTTGGATTAATAGGTAAAGTTGCTGCCATGTGACCAGGAGGTTTGGGTTTAAGCCGTGGAAACAACCTCTGGCAGAAATGCAAGGTAAGGCTGCGTACAACAGACCCTTGTGGTCCGGCCCTTCCCCGGACTCCGCGCATAGTGGGAGCTTAGTGCACCGACTGCCCTTTTTTTATTCGACGGTGTGAATCTGTATCTAATTTGGTGATTGTATAGTTCATACCACGTCTATTTCATGTTCAATTTGAAAGTTTCGAACCAAAATTTGGATATGGTTCCTTAAATCTCATTTGAATATTGTGCTTATTTGCTCTTTTACTGTTTTAATTTGTACTTCCCTCTGTCGGAAAGACATTATAATTTCTCGATGGTTCATTCATGATTATTCTATTTATATATTTAGAGCAACCTGGTCAACTACACCAGCTTCTAGCTGTAGGAAACATTATGCCCCTGCCTCGTTAAAACTCTTCTATCCATTTCATCTCTTTCCACATGTCAAATTCAATATGAGCAAATGAGGTATCCCTTCTCGCGTGTCAAAGTTGAATATGAAAAAAGTTACAGTAGTTAATATTTTCAAATGGACACCACACTTCTACCACTATCCTCAGACCTCAGCTGTTCGTCATCCCTTTCTCCCCGTAATAACTTGCTTGAACCCCCCCATCAACACTCTTTCAACAACCATAAAGGATCACTCTCCACCACTACAGATTCAACCCAAGGTGACAACTGAGGAGGGTTTATGGGTTTGAGAGATGTAGCATAAGAGCGAGACTCCACCGTCGTTAAAGTTGAATTGCAATTGAAGGTGATGAAATCCACAGGAAACTCGCAGCATTGGAAGCGCCCCTTCTTTCAAAGAGAAGAGGGCGAGATCAAAGGCCAAGCTCTCTCGGGTGAATTTTACTCTTTCTGCTTCGAGCTACACAAGGAGCAAAGTATTTTCCCTACTAAGTCATGCATCTTTATAACTATTTCGTCATGAAGATGGATGAGACGGAAAGAGTGACATTTGAAAGTATTGTTGACTTAACATTAAGATTTTGGCAGAACAAAGCTTGCACCACTTTACGATTTCTGTCACGTGAAGAACCTCAACAAGCTTTGCAAAAAGTACATGCTTTCCTAATAGGGGTATAGTAATAGTTGTTTGGCTCTACCTTCTTAAAGTGGGATGAAACAAGAGAGGTAAATTGGAGTGGAAGCCAAAGGACGGGGCTGAAAATCTGTGGTCGATATAAAGAAACATTCCCATATACGATTTTCCTTCCCTTTCATACTACCATGAGAGTTCTCTCTTCCTAACCCTTTGGCGTCGCTTTGTCCCCAACTCCTATCATGTCCTGCTACACTGCTTCTACTTATTAGGCTAGATTTTTGTCCGGCTTTCTTTCGATTTAAGATGGCTGCAGCGAGAATGAAAATTACTTCGGAACTCTAGAAAAATGAACATTTTAGGGCGGGATCTAAAAGTTCTCCATGTTGTGAAGCCTTCGACTGTGAAGTCAAGTCCTTTCTCCTTATTTTTGGATTTTAATTAGATTAATGTGCACTCGTATAGAATAATAGCCGCTACTTCCCACTTCCCCTAGTTTTTGACACCGATCAACAACGTGAATCTGACGGCAAGATCTAGAACCCAAATTTACAGCATGAAAAGGGAGAACTGAGGAGATATGACAACTAGAAAGAGAGAAAGATGTTCTCCGCAAATTTGCCCTAGGAAGGAGACATAAGCGTCGAACAAGGGGTGTTCTAATGGGTTAAGGGACTGAGGGACAAGAATTCTTGAATGAAATTGTGATTAGAGGGGTGATTTACAGGAATGACCACATAAGTGGATGGTATTGATCTTTCGACTCCACTTGTCTCATAGGAAAACTTGAAGTTTAATAAGAATTGGTTTTGACTTTGAAAGTTTGCCCATGAGACAAGTAAAAAGTTCAAGACCACCCATTTTCAGAATCATTGGGTGTTATTCATGCTAAAGGGAGGCAAGTAAAGCAAGGACATTATGCTCTGGAATTTTTGGACCCCCGTTTAATTAATATTTTTAAAATAAAAATTCAATTAATGCCAAAACAGTATAATTTTAATAAAAAGGAGAATAAAACTTTAAAATTAAATAGTTTGAAGCGTATGAAAACAATTTTTGTTTGGTGATAAAAGATTGAGATCAATAGATGATGACATTCTGTATAAACATTGTCTTAACCTCGAAAGTTTCTTAAAACATAATAATCACTTTGATGTTGACAGATATCTTCTGAATTAAAGTGTTAAGGAAAATCGTGTAAATAGAAGATAATGTTGTAATCAATGTACTCAATCAGATAATAAGATTTGATTCTTTGAATAGAATAATATTAACAGTTCTTGTAATCAGTTGCATCTATTAAAAAAAAAGTCAAAACTAAGATAATAAAATATTATATAAGTTCAACAATATTTTAAGAGAGATTAAATAATTTAATTATATTATCAATTGAAAAAAATTACTATCAGAAGAAGTCTTAAGATAATTTATTACTCCCTCTGTCCCAAAAAGATTGACCTACTTTTCTTCTTAGTTTGTCCAAAAAAGATTGACACATTTCTATATTTAGAAATAATTTAACGTTATGAGATCATTTATAACCACATAAACATCTAAAATTTATTTTGGACCATATATTTTAAAAGTCTTCATTTATTTCTTAAACTCCGTGTCAAGTCAAACTAGGCCAATTTTTTTAAGACGGAGGGAGTAATAACTTTGCCACTAAAGGCTAGAAAAAAAGATTTCAAATAAAATATATACGTTTTATTTTTAAAAAGTTTAAGATCTCAAGATCTGAATTTAGGCCACCAATTTTATTTATACGCAGATAAAATTGACTTTGATTTGGGGATAGTTGCTTGGCTATGAGGGGGGGGGGGATATGTTGCTAGCAGCAAGAGTTGAGAGGTGGGGGGGGGGTGGGGGAGAGGGGGGAAAGGGGGAAGAGCTAGACGTGTCATGCCAAACTATAGACATGTCTAAGTGGTATTAATGTGATATTTAATGGCTTATACGTCAAAGATTAAATCATTAATTTTTATAAATTATAAAATTTTAAGTTCATATTATAGGAATGATTGTATCACAAGATTAAATGATTTTTTAAACTACTTTGGTCATTCAGTGTTTGAGAGCTCTACTGGAAATTATTACAAATGTTAATAAGCACAAAAAAAATTAAACCACTTAAAATCTTCAACGGGTGTTATGAATGTACATAGAGGCTAGCATTTTATTTCCCAACAAAGTAATGTGCTACCCTTCTATTCTCATTTAATTGTCATTATAAGTTTTACACGTCATTTAATACATTAATAAGAAAAATTATTTGACTAAACTATTCTTATTAGGTGAACTTATGTACGTGCCACTTAATTCTAGAACAACCAATACTAATATGGAAAAATAATTAATTCATTCAAATTTTCTAAAATAATAAGTATTTAGAAATAATCATTTTTAATAAATATGACAACTACATGGAAACATTGAAATAACATTAGTGTTATTAATTAAATGAAAACAGACTTAGGGAATGATTCCTAACTCTTAAATATAGAATTTTGCTCCACTATATCGTTGTATGAAATTTTCTTTTGGCAAGGAAGAGGAAGTAACGTGAAGAAGAAGAATCTTTTGCCAATTTTTCCTATTGGCAAGGAAAAGGAAGTACTAGTGATCCCTACAAATTAACTAACGTATTGGAGCTATAATCATCAATTTAAGTGTGTTTGGTATGAATAATAGTGTTTAACTTATGTATAAGTCACTTCCCTTAACCTATCTATAATGACAACGTTTGTCCGATAATTTCATGGCTGCTATAGTGAGGTGCTGTCGTATATGTATATTGGAATTTAATGTTTAAATCTCATTAGCTGTTATAAACTAAAGTATGCAAATAATTATTTTTCTGTAGTACTTTTTACACTATAAACGAAAATAATATACTTGTTAATTTTAAAACCTCAATTAATTTTCATATCTCATTAATTAAAAATTAAAAAGACTAATAAATTACAAATAAATTCATTACTAGTTGTACCATATCGATAAAGAATTGAAATCTAAGGAACAAATGCATTTAAAATTAATTGAGAATTTAAATACAATTTCAAGTTTGACATAAGAATTCTATAATTGTAGGTTGTTTCATAAATTCCAGTCTCTTAGCGATAATATAACACTTGAATTGACGAAAAGTTTTATCCAAAATTTTAGCAAAAGGGATCAATAACTTTCCCTTGAAGACTGTCTAAGAGCTTAACAATTGACTCTTCTATCTCACCCCAAGTAGCAATAGGTTGAGGCTTTTCATCAACACTTTTGTTGTCACCTTATGTATTCGTTATCTATTGTTCTTCCACTCCAATCACTTGTGCAATAATCTCTTACACATTGTAAGTTTCAAGAATTGAAAGAGTTGCGTCAAACTCCGCTTAAGTAGTAGCATTCATTGCTTGATTGGTGTTATGAGATGATATTTGGGCTATAAGTGATGATACACTATCAATATTTTGATATTTTACTATGTGCATGACATTAATGATGATCATCATAAATATTTTGATATTTTATTCTTTTATACATAATATACTTTTTACAAATATTATTACATAATATTTGAGTATGACCGTTATAGAGACGTAATTTTATAAAGAGTGTACCACTATAATGAATGCCATTGTTGTTATAGAGAAGTAAAATATAACATGAAAAATCGATTTCGGCGCCCGTAATCCCACTTGACTACAAGCCAGCCTTATCTTATCTCAGGTTTATTGGCATGACCCGGTGCCTATGATGAAGCTTGCCTCAGAGGCTTAGCTTCTTTTATGCTGCCCGTTTAGTGTCCAGGCTTCAGTTTTGTCTTGCTATCGTACTCATGTGGCGCATCTCATATGCTGGGTCTCGTCTATGCGCACACCTTTGGTTGGCAACGAACATGACTGTGGTTGTCTCATGGCATTGGCGAACATGACCTTCACACCATACTCCCATCTCGCATAGTGTAGTGTCACCCCACGACTGCATGTCTAGGCCAACGGACCCTTGC
The DNA here is from genome assembly GCA_029783415.1 of Anisodus acutangulus. Lineage (NCBI taxonomy): Eukaryota > Viridiplantae > Streptophyta > Magnoliopsida > Solanales > Solanaceae > Anisodus > Anisodus acutangulus. The sequence goes on along the minus strand of CM056505.1, from coordinate 7,860,503 downwards.
TTGCAAGGCTGAACCCAAGCCAATCTCACAAGTCAACACACAAGTCTCTTAATAGTGGTGCCTCGAGTGTACAATCGGCACGACGGTCTTTAACATTCGTAAGAATAGACCGCATGTCATAATTGGTGCATACATCAAGACTTCGGCACTCGTTGTGCGCCCAACGCTAGCCCGAAGGCGTCCTTCCTTGATTACTGAGTTGTGTCGGAGGGTGAGTGTGACGCATAAGCCTGATGATGACTGGATTGAGCCTGAAGGGATATTCCACCCTCTAAAAGTGTCAGGAGTGGGTACACTGGTGAAAAGTAAGAAAATGAAGGTAGACCTAAACGTGAGAGGTGATGGTGCTGATGATGGGTCATAATCGCAACCATAGGGTTCACTTGGTGCCATGAGTTCCCAGTTGTAGGATATTAGAGACTTAGTTGCTAGACTTCCTAGGCATTCTATCGGGGCAAGTTCTTCGGGTGTCTCCGTCAACTACTTCTCTCGTGAGGAGATGAAAGAGTATTTGGAATTGCAGAAGGCCCTACAGACCTCGGTTGGTACTTCAGAGATGTCATACAAGGGTTAGGAAAAGGATCATGGTGATCTTAGCGCGAGCTTTAAAAAGGAGAGGAAGAGGAACAAGTCCCGGGGAAAACTTCTCATGGAGATGTGGAGAGGTATCAAGGGCTTGTTTAAACACTTGGATTACAAGGATCCTCTTCCGGTTGAAGACGAAGATGACGATGAGGATTATTCCATCATGCACAAGGTGGATGATAGCGGCAGCAGCACCGATGGAGGTAGCGAGGTGACCTGCTCGAGGAGACAGGATTAAGCCCGTGCTTGGTATTGGTTGTTAGCCCATGTTGGGCTTTATTTCAAAATAATTTATTTTTCTGGTTCTTGTTGGATGTTTGCTTTAGTTTGCTTGCTTTATTTTTTGCTGCTTTGGTTTGATGGATGCTTGGATGATTTGGGATATTCGTAGCTAGTTTCTCATCTTTGTTTAGTTGACATTGTCAGATATTTAGTCATTTTGGCTATCTGAATTTTCTTGATGGTTTTCTATTATTTTATTGGTCATGGTATATGTTTATCAATGCACAGGTCAAAGAGTGATAAAACATAGGCATAACTTACTAGTTTCTGCCCAATGATTCCGATGGGAGGGGGGTGGGGATATGGTATCCGCTGAGGCGGACTTGCCTCATCAGGAAAATTCATGTAGGGGTGGATTTCAACAGTGCACAAATTTCTTCTACGGCGAAAGATATTATGTGGGTGCGAGTTCGCCAGGGCAGACAATACTTCGTCGAGGCGGATAGTGACATAATAGGGTGCTCGCTCCTGTGGTCCCCCACTCGCTGGGGAGGATTCACACGCGCAGAAATGCTTTCACTGGGGCAGAACCCCTGAATCAGAAGAAAATCAAATTTGAACAAATTAGGCTTCACACTAGTTTTCGGACACGATTCCCACACACGATCCACCTCTAAGGGTGTCAGGATCAGATTCCAATTAGAATAGACTAGATACCAATTTGAATCAACCAAGTACAAAATTTAAACGAAGAAACACTATAAGAGTGGAAGAAGGGAATAATTCCTAAAATGCTTCATAGCCTCTCGAAGATGGATACAGACGTCATCGTACCAATCCGCGAGACTCTACTAGACACTATCCTTGTATTCGTGAGACCGGTGAAATTAGGGCTCTGATATCAACTTTTTCATGACCCAAATCACGGGCGTCGTGGTGGCACCTACACAATCCCTCTTGTAGGCAAACCAATATCCCCAAACAATCTTTAAGAAGGTTTAAAAATAATGCGAAAGATAATAAAATTACAATCGCAAAGAAATTTATTTAATCATAAGAACAACGGTTTCATACAACAAACTTTTCTTCCCCAGAACCTGGTCTGACTTATATAAAGACTATACGATACAATAACTGAATGCGGAAAATAACAATACTGTCCAAATGAGGGAACATTTTACATAAGATAGAAACCAAGACAACTAAATAGAGTAGTCTGCCTCAACTTCCCGTGCTCCAAACTGCAACATGATAGACCGAATACATGCATCTAAAAAAATGCAGCAAGTGTAGCATGAGTACATAAAGTACCCCCGTAAACATCATAGACATACAATGACGGAAGCTACACAATCAAAGATAAATATCAAGTTGACACCATATAATCCTATCACTAGCAGTTTAATAAGCCGAATAAGTCATGTTGTTTACATAATAAATCAAGAATTAACAAATCAGCCTAATCATATAAGGTTCACTAAGCACGTAGGGTTCTCAACACGCAACTCTACCATTTCATATTGACGCCACACACATCAGGTTATATAAGTCATGTAGCTAACAATCCTCAAATAAGTCGTGAAACACTTAAATCACATATACATTCATATTTTCTAGTAATCCTTTAATCTCACACCTAGACTTGGTATTGCTGGAAATCATATTAAACCTTACTACATTGGTTTGATAACACAAGTAAGTCAGACGCTCAGTTCATTATTCCATTTCCTTAGACCTTCCACAATATAACCCTTAGGATAAAGAACACATTGTTTACAATTATACCACTAGTTTTGAACCTAAGTGTGGCCAGGTCAAGTTACAAATAAAACACTATTTTAGTGCATTAGACACTTATCACAATTAACGAGTAGTTCCCTAAACCTTATCTTTACCGGCCAACATCAATTACACATTAGTCATCCTTAAGCTAGACACACAACCCAACCCCACTGTTATACCCACAATCCATGCTAGACCCTTATCCAATTAATACGGTTTCCAACTAAGCAATACAAGCCAATTAATCCACTAACACAGACAAGTTCAATATCGACTACCGGACATATAAAAGTGTATACACACTACCAATCCCAAGAGAGAAAGCAAATCAGTCAACCATGTAGGTCCACATAACCAATCCAATCAATGTTCTCGAATATGAATAAATCATCCCAAGTACCGATCACCAATCCAAGTCACGTAAACACATTACAAGAATCAATGTATGGATGAATGTATGAATAAAGATGCAATGCATATGCAAGGTACCTTTCCATCAACAAGTATATACAATTTATAAGGGTTTGTCATATAAAAGTGACCCATGGAGGACCCGCGAAGTCCATATAACCCTTTGCTCTAAAATAACTCATCAAATTACGGAGCCCAGCTCTTGGCTATAATAATATCGTATTGCAGGCATGCAACTCCGATCCTCACATATCATTATCATCGTAGTGTTGCCATAATCTCAACAGTGTTCTTACCTTTTCCGATCCCTTGGACCCACAACATACTCATATCACTCCAATATCAATCTCACATAGCCATGAGTGTATGCATGCAAATGACAAGTTAAGACAAGATATCATGACACAATGAGGTGCAACCAAATAAGAGATGAAATATCACATACTTCCAAGATTCAATACACATATACAGATTCAAGTAAAATTCAGGATATCATATCAAAGAATGTGTGATGAATAAACAAATCAAGAAACAATGGAGACAAGCCCACATATAGCGACAAGCCCAAATAATCAGCAGTCGGAACCAGTACGAGGCTGATTCCCCAAACCCTATCATCATAGTTCAACACCGGTACTCACTCATACGTTCATCACAATCATCTGAGTGGAACCCCTAAACACGCCCAATACCCATCAATAATTATAATTAATTACGCACTTCTATCAAAGTCTCAAAAAGCTAAATCGTAGCCTACCTCAGTGTCGAGCAGGAGCCACAAACGATCGATTCTCAAAGCGCGGTTCCAACTCTTCAGGCTTCTCGTAGCGAACGTAGTCTAACACATAAATTCTACATATAATAGTAAGCAAGCACACACGAGGACCCAAATCCCAAGTCAAACGTTACACATGACCTTCAACCCGGCCCCACTGTGCCAAAATTCATCTTTTATCTCAAAAGCTTCTAACCGTGATTATTAGACATAACCCAAAATTAATTTGAAAAACACTTTATTAAAGCCTTAAATTACAAGAATCCATAAAACCCCCAATTTTATAACCCTAGGTTCTTCCCCAATTTAAGAAAAGTTTTTTATAACCAAATTGGACACTACAACAAAGTCATTTTTATCCACACAACAACTTATTTATAAGAAATCAGCTTTTACCCATCTCCTTTTTTACGTCATGAACTCTTGATCCTATCATTGTCAACCATTAAGAATCTTCAATTTTTTTCTCCCATTAAAAGCTATGCCCAAACACTAGTAATATAGAAAACTATCATAAGGGAGAAGGGTTTACCTTTCATGAAGGTCTTAGGCTAGGGTAGCCCCCATCTCGAGATACAACATTTTAGCGCATTTATTTCATTGGACTGTCAGCGCTTCCACTGCATCGGACATGATTCTGCTGGCGCAGACTCATTGCGGCGGAGAAAGGGGTTGCTGGGGTAAAGGTACTTCACACCTCGTCCAGTGTCGGGGCAGAACAAGGCTCTGTTAGAACGGAATGTCCTTATCCGTTGGAGCGGACATGATCTCGCAGGGGCGGGAAAATGGCTCTTTCAGCCACACTTCACTTTGATCACTCTTTTTCAAACCCGAAGAAGTTTACTTGACTCTAGATTTCCACTAGCAAAGTCATCGACGAATGCCTGAAGGAGAGTTATAATAAGATTTCGGGCGGAGAGTTCATAACGATCAAACGTGTCATTACAGAATCAGAAACAAGTGTTAAAATAACAATATATGATATTAAGGAAGAGGTGGAATTTTGGAGTACATCAGTGATTTGTTATGTGCTAGGCTTTAACCCACCCCAAGTAGTGATGGAGGAATATTTCAATCGAATTTGGAAGGGTATAGGAATTGATAAAGTTCCTTCGGTGAATAGGGGGTGTTCATTGTACGCTTTCATTACTCAGACAGTAGAGGTAAGGCTATTGAACAAAGGGTACATATATTTGATAGGAAGCCAATTGTAGTGAAATGATGGAGGCCAGACATAGAAGTGACTAAAGAAATTGTAGACAAGGTCCTTATATGGATCAAATTGTTGGGATTGGATATCAAATATGGAGGGAAGAATGCACTCACTAAAATAGCTGGTTTAGTGGGATATTCTTTGAAAGCAGATAGAGCTACAACAAATAAGGAGAGTATTAGCGAATATTCTCCGTATATTTTATAATTATGATAGATGTATATTTAAGGTAACTTATGATTCTAATTGTATTAGGAATCAACCTTTGTAAGGTAAGTTAGGATTCGTACCATATTAGGAATCAACCTTGTACAACTATATATATTGTGAATAATGAAAGGAATCCTAAGGGAAATTATTCTATCTTATAGAGAGATTGACATTTTCAAGGGTACTTGTGGAGATGTCATTGAACAAAGAATACCCGACAAGAAATATATTTGAAAATGAGCAAGGAAAATTTGTGGAGCAGCTAGTGGAATACGAATGGAAGCCTGTCATGTGTCCTAGGTGTAAGAACTTTGGCATGATCTAGATAAGTGTAGAAGATATCAAAAGGTCATTAACCTAGCTGAAAAATACACAGGTGAACAACAAGTAGAAGGGGCAAAAGAATGACGAGGAGAACAAAGCCTCACATGGCAGAATAGGGGAGGTGACAAAGGAGAAGGTGTCAGTAAATAAGGGTTGACCATCAAGAAGTAATACAGAGGTGAAAAAATCTCTACAAAGAAGAATTAAGGAGGTGAAAAAGAAGACGAGACTAACAAATAAGAAAGGGCATTCAGAAAGTAAACCTAGCACACCAACAAATGTAACAAAACATATAGCACATTCATTTGCAGCATTAACAGAGGTGAATAAGAATACAAGGGTAATGCAACAAGAAGGGACATAAAAACATGCCACAAAGAATGTTGTTGTACATAGGCAAAATAAGGATGGGGAAAAAGTCATCACAAATGGATAAACTAGGCTTTTAGAGTACCAGGGGATTGAACAGGGCTAAAAACAAAGGGAAATGCACTTGTTTATGCATAACTCTAATGTTGGACTGTTTGGTATCTTGAAAACAAAGATTAAAAGGGCTAAATCTCAAAGAGCCCTTCTTAATCTTTGTAATGGATGGTTGTTTACAATAAACCTCTGAAGTAATACCGGGGGAAGAATATGGATGGTGTGGAAACTAGGAGTTTTTGAAGTGGACATAGTACATGTTTCTGCTCAAATTATACATAGTAAGGTAAATCATAGGGGTACAGGAGATGCGTTTTATGTATCCTTGGTGAATGGCTACAATGATCATGCACTAAGGATAGAATTATGGAGTGACATACTTTATACATTTAGCCAAGTACAAGGGCCATGTATAATTATGGGAGATTTTAGCTGTGTAATGCAAAGAGAAGAGAGAATGGGAAATCCAATGACACGTGTTGAAGTTAGAGAATTCAGACAATGTGTAGAGGCATGTGCACTGCATAACCTGAAATCCTCATAATCCTTTTTCACTTGGAGTAAAAAGCAAAGTGGACAGGACAGAGTGATGAGCAACTTTGATAGGGTGTTAGTTAATTGTGACTGGTTAACTCACCTACCAGCATCTAAATCCCAGTTCATGCATGAAGGATTATATGACCATTGCCCAACTATTATTCAATTAGGATGATGGGGATGCAAGAAGGGAAAAACAGTTTAGATGCTTCAATATGTGGAGCCTAATACCTGAGTTCAAGACTAGAGTTAAAGCAAGTTGTGAACTGAGGAGTAATGGTAGAAAAATGTCCCAGTTAGTGGCCAAATTGAACAGACTCAAAAGGGTGCTTCAGAACCTAATGTGAAGAGAAAAACAGATCAAGCATTGGTAAAGTTATACCAGTTCCTGACCATGATCCAGAAAACCCCCCATAAACACTGATTTATTTAAGGAGGAGAAACAACTAGCCTAAAAGTACAGTATACTCAAAATGGCCAAGAATCAATTTCTCAAATAGAATAGCAAAATACAATGACTAGTAGAGGGGATACAAAAATTAAATTATATCACAGTTACCTCAAATCAAGAAAGAATAGTAACATCCACACAATAAACAATAGCACTGAATAGAGCTATTCATGGGACATTAAAGAAAGGAGGGGGTTAATTTAAGGACTTGATCTTCTTGATATGCATGGAATACTTCTCCACACTGATGCAATGGGTGGCTAGCAAAGAGGGGTTTGCATTTCACACAAAGTGTAGGCTTATGAAGCTGAATCATTTGTGCTTTATTGATGACATGCTCATTTCTGTAAAGGAGAGTTTGAATCAGTGAGGCTGATGTTGAGAGGGCTTATGCAGATTTCACTAGCATTTGGACTAACAACAAATGCAAGAAAGTCTTAACATATTCACGGCTAATATGAATGCCCATGAGATTGGGGATATATGTGAATTAACTAGATATACAAAGGGTAAGCTCCTATTCAGGTATTTGGGGGTGTCTATTTCCTCAAAGAAGATTTCAACAGTTAATTGTGAAAATTTTTGGTGGACAAGCTAGTATGCAGAATTAGCAAATAGGGAATCAAAAACTTGTCATATGTTGGAAGGACACAATTGGTAAATTCTGTATTAATGCATATTCATGCCTACAGGTCCTCCATTTTTATTCTGCCAAAAAATGTGATGAAAGTATAATAGTTGTATGTAAAAATTTCTTATGGTGTGGACAGATCCAGACTTCTAAAGCTCTTTTTATAACTTAAGAACTGATTTTTAGATCAAAAAAGAGGGGGCGGGGGGGGGGGGGGTCTGGGGATAACTGATGGTATGGCATGTAATGAAGCCGTTATTGCTTAGTATGTACGAAATATTGCTAGCAAAACAGACAACTTATGGGTAAAGTGGGTGAATCACACACACACACACACACACACACACATATATATAAGAAGGAGAGTGGTGGCAATATAAACCCCTGTAGATAGTTGTTGGTATTGGAAGAAAATATGCAAATATAAATGAGAAGTTAAAAGCTGGATATATTGGGAATAGATGGTTACATACAGGAGAAAAATACTCTATTCATAGTGAGTATCAATGGAGGAGAGGATGTGGAGGCCAATGGCCTTGGTGAAGAGCTGTTTAGAGCAAGATAAATGTCCTTGAACATAGCTTTATAAGCTGGATAGCAATGCATAAAAGGCTGCTAATCAGGGACAGAGTGATGAAAATAGGAGTGTCAAGATAGCTTATGCTTGCTATGTGAAAGTAGCCCAGATACCATAACACACATGTTCTTTGAATGTACCTTCTCCAGATTTTGTCTAGAGGAAGTAATGGGGTGGCTACAGATCAATATCAGAAGCACAAAGTTAGATGGGATGTGGAGCAGAATAGAGGGAATTGAGTAGAGCACAGTCCTTGTAGCTCTTATATATCATATCTGGTAGGCACGAAATGAAGCATTATGGAATCAAGTAGTGCCCAGACCACATGAGATGATGAAAAGGAGGAATGCAAACATATAATTTTTCATAAATTGCACAGGAAATACAATTGTAGAGAAAGAGGATGGATAGAAAGATTATTTACATAGGAGAAAATACTTTTTTTAATAAAAGCACCCAAGAGGTGAGAATTTATTAAAACAAAAAGGTTTGTACAAAATCTAACCAAGTGGTTAGTAGAAGAAACAATAAAACCAGCAGAAAAACAGATAAAACAATTATATTAGCTAATGAATATAAGAAGAAATAGAACTCCTAGAAACTTGATTGTCTTCCATCTTTGACACCTCCAAGCTCTCACCAGGTGGTATGAATTCCAATCTATTAATTTTCTTCAGTATTCTAGTTTGTAGTCTTCTATTATGCCATATGTTACTATCACTGACTCACTAAGCAATTAATCCTTATGCCATGTTCTGCAAATGCCTCAAGATTATGTCTAAGTAGCTAATGTCCTCCAATTAGGGAATGAGCATGAACCACACTACTACCACCCTATCATGAGTAAATCAACCAGTTAGACATTCTTGCTAGCCAGTTTTAGCATGGCTTTTCCTCATATGCATCTTTCTATCACTATTAATGTCTCTATGGCCTTCTATCTCTAGTATATTTGATTCTCAGGTTAGGAACCTGAGCTTTATTAATGTTGATCATCTTTCTTGCCATACTAGGTAAATCCTGAAAGTTGTGAAACTGTTGTGTACCTACAAAATAAAGACATAGTTAAATAATATGCCACTGCATTTCCTTCTCTGAATATGTGTTGTACTTGTATTGTGTGATCACTCCTTAGCCTTTTGATCTCCTTCACAATCAATACAATGCACCATGATACCTCCCAACTTCCTGTAAGAAATATTTTCATGGCCAAAGAGTTTGTTTCCACCAATACTGGAACTAAGTGATGTGTTGTGCAATATTCAATACCATTCCTCAAAGCTATAGCCTCACCAATCAGGCAATTACCATCTGTAATTTTCCTTTCTTCTGCATATACAAGATCATCATACTCATTCTTTACACAAAAGACAATTGTACTTGGGCATGGATTTTCCCTTCATGCTCCATCACTATTGCCTATCTACCATCCTCTTGCTGGAAGCTCCCATTTCATAGTGATGAAAGTGAGACATAACTGAAATCTCTCAAAGTAATCAATAATATCAGGTCATTTATGTGGAATATCTTGCCAAATATGGAATTTCAATCTGCATAACATGTGAATATTCAACTGTATATCATGTAACACTTTGTACAAAGTTAAAGATCCTTCATGCAGTATTGTATTCCTCAATTTCTAAATTTACCGCAATATTATAGTTGGTAATGCCTTAAAGACCAGTTTTAATTTGTAATGGCATGTATTTTTCCACTATATATGCACTGCTTGCTTAACTTGATGACAATTCATGATTATACATGCTACATTGTTAAAGTAACTCCATACTGACCTTGCAAAATTCTAGTAAGAAACACTGATCAATTGTTTATTGTTGAAAAACAGTACAACAGCAGCATCTTGACACCACATTAATTCTAATATTTTGCAGCACTTTATCAACTAGCATTTTGAATTTCCACAGCCTCCATATGAAGATTTATCTTGAATGGAACCCCTTTTACACACATTTTCTTATATACTTCAGAGGATGATATTCTTTGTCTCAACAACTCCCATGCACTAGACACAGTAAACTTATCAGAACTTGTCATCATCCACCATGGATTATCCCATATTGTCTCCATATTCTTAATATCTAACTCAGTAATGACATGTGAAGCAATTTCCTCTGGTAAAATTGCTCCAGCTTCGTTACATCCCATCCATCCTCACCTAACAAGTCTTTTACATCTTTCATCCTCTCATCAATAAGAAACTCTGGAGGTAATATATAGTGTAAAGCTCCCAGTTTGGTCTAATTAAACCAAATGTTAGATATCCCACTCTTTGTTTCCCACCAAATTTCTTGTTCAATGCTATATCTTGCCTCTAACACCATTTTCTAGACCCGAGAACCACTTTTTCATTGCACATATTGAGGATACTGCTTCTTACAATACTTGTTTCATAGAAAGTTTTCCCATAGAGAGTTGGTTGTCCTAAATCTCCACCAAAGCTTTGCACACAGTGTCTTTGAAATATCACAAAGAGATTTGAACCCCAGTCCACCCTCATTCTTAGGCAATCACATTTTTAACTATGCAAATCAATGCCTAGCCTTAATATTATCTTTGCTACACTAGAAGAATTTTGCAAATATTTGGTGTATCTTCTTGATTACACATTTTTGAGGTTTTATAGCAGATAATATGTGTATAGGTACACTTTACAACACACTAGTAATCAATATTGCTTTCCCTCCTGGTGATAAAAGTTTACCTTTCCAAGCCTGCAACTTGCCTTAATCTTCTTGATTAAATCTGCATAACCTATTTTCCTGTTTCTTGCATGTGAGATTGGACATCCCAAGTGCATGAATGGAAAAGTTCCCCTTGAAAAACCAATCATATCTTTCACCTGTTGAATCAAATTACTAGAAATCTTAATATGCATATAAAAGGAACTTTTCCTTTTGGTAATCAATTGACCAGAAACATCTTCATACTCCTTCAAAGTCTACATAATCAGCTGTAATGAATTCCTATCTGCTGAGGAGAATATTATGGTATCATCTGTATAAGCCAAATGATTAAGATTAGCACTCCATTTAGGCATCCCATAATCTTTGAACTCTTGATTATTAAACATTGAATTGAAGGCCTTTAAAAGAACTTCTACTGAGAATATGAAAAGTACTGGTGATAATGGATCTCCTTATTTAACCCCTCTAGTAGAATAAAAGAAATCATGTGCTTGCCCATTCACCAAATATTGAATACCAGTTATTTGCAAGCAACCTCCATATTAAATCAATACATCTCTCTACAAATCCTATTTTTCTCAACATCTTTGTTAGAAAAAACCATGAAACTCTATAATAAGCCTTAGTAATATCCAATTTAATGACTATATTTGTTGTCTTTTCCCTCAATCTAATGTCATACACAATTTCTCGAGTCAATAATACATTCTACATAATATTTCTCCACTTAATAAAACCAGACTGATTTGATGAGATCAATACAAGCATTACTTTTTCCATTTTATTATGTACCACTTTAGATATCACTTTGTTGATGAAGTTTCTAAGACTTATAGGCTTCATGTCTGAAAATGATTCCACTTCATTCTTCTTTGGCAGCAGAACCAAGTTAGTGTGAGTTATGGATTTAGGCAATGTTTGTCCCTCAAAGAAAACCTTCACAACATTAAAGACATCAGAACCTACGGTATCCCAACATGATTGGTAGAAAATACCTGTTAATCTATCAGGACCACTTGCACTATCTCTTAAAAGTTCAAAAGTTGTATGTTTAACCTCTTCCATAGTTGGAATAGTGAAAATACCTTCATTATCTTTACTGAGAGACCATCTGAGGAATATGATCTAGTAAGGAAAGTTCAGCCTGATGGTCTTGATCATCCTCTTGAGTAAACTGCTTCTGGTAAAAGGAAATTGCGTCATAAGGGGCGGTCTTTTAACGCTGAGACTGTCCCTAAAATCTTCAAAAAGGACCGATGGAAGACCCTTTGTAAAGATATCAGCAATTTGATAACTTGACGGGACATGGCAGACGCGTACCTGATCATGAGCAACCTTTTTGTGGACAAAGTGAATGTCCATCTCGATATGTTTAGTGCGCTGGTGCTGAACCGGATTACCAGAAAGGTATATGACACTAACATTATCGCAATAAACCAAGGTTGCCTTCTGAATAGAACAATGAAGCTCCAACAATAAATTACGTAACCAACATAATTCCGAGACCACATTATCTACCCCTCGATATTCGGCCTCGGCACTGGATCGGGATAATGTCGACTGACGTTTTGCAGACCATGAGACCAAGCTATTGCCAAGAAACATACAATAGCTAGACGTAGACCGTATGGTGTCCGGACATCCACCCCAATCAACATCTGTATACGAGACAAGTATGGACGTCGAGGAAGGATATAAATGCAAACCATAGTCAAGCGTACCCTGAATATACCGAATGATGCATTTGGGTGCATTTATGTGCTCAACTCTGGGATAATTCATAAACAAACACACTTGCTAGACAACATACGTAATATATGGTCTCATGAATGTAAGATACTGAAGGGCCCCTGCAAGACTGCGATAGCGGGTCAGATCCTCGTAAGGTACGCCGGCCGCAACACTAAGCTTGGGCTTAGTATCAACTGGAGTGGAAGTGTACTTACAGGATGACATCCCAGCCCTCTCAATGATCTCAGCTGCATACTTCCTTTGAGATAAGAACATCCCACCTGCATGACGAGTGACGGCGATCCCCAAAAACTAGCTCAAGGGCCCCAAGTCTTTCATAGCAAACTCAGAGCTGAGCATTGTTATGATAGACTGGAGTAGGGAATCGGAAGAGGCAGTCAAAATAATATCATCCATATATAATAGAATATAGGCCAAGGACGAACCACCACGGTAGATGAACAAGGAATTATCCGACCTGCTGTGAGTGAACCCAATAGTTGAAACATAATCTGCAAACTGCGTATACCAGGCCCGTGGAGAATGCTTAAGCCCATATAAGGACTTCTTCAACAAACAAACATGATGAGGATGTTTGGGATCCCTAAATCCCAAAGGCTGATGCATATAGACTGTTTCCTTGAGATCACCATGTAGGAAATCATTTTTTACATCTAACTGATGAATAGGCCATGCTTTCGAAAGAGCCAAGCTAAGCACATTGCGAATGGTAGCCGGTTTGACCACCAGGCTAAATGTCTCCCCACAGTCTACACCAACCTGCTGAGTCTTACCATCACCCACAAGCCGCGCCTTATGTCGGGCAAATGAACCATCTGAATTTTCCTTATGAGCAAAAATTCACATAGACCTAATGATATTAATACCAAATGGACGGGGCACCAACTCCCACGTCTTATTATAAATAAGAGCATTATATTCATCGGTCATAATAATTTTTCAATTCAGGTCATTTAACGCAGATACATGATTAGGGGGTAAGGGTGATCTAAGAACATTAGAATTTAAATTAAAATGTCTCTTTGGTTTAAAAACACCATGTTGACTACGAGTGACCGGTCTATGACTCGAGGAAGAATTGGGCAGATTTTGGAAATTTCTGGACTCGAGACGGACTGGCGTGGCGATGGGCGTCTTGTGGCCCAACACGATAAACAGGACTTGACCGATTCAGTCTGTTGGGTGGCCTGAATCGCCCGATGACTATCTGGGCAATCGTAGCTCGTGATGGGGAAGTGGGCCCGTTGGAGAATTTTGCGTGCGGGACATGTCCGAGAAATGGTGAATAACATACGGGGATATACCATCATCCAAAAAATTATATGAACTAGGCACGGGATTACTTACCCTAACAAACGGAAATTGGGATTCATAAAAAATGACATGGCGACTAATGATGATTTTATTAGAGGATAAATCAAAGCATTTGTAACCACGATGATTAGACGGAAAACCCAAAAACACACACGGAGTAGATCGGGCCTGAATTTTGTTAATTGTGGTGGACGGGAATAACGGATAACAAAAACACCCAAAGTCCCGAAGATGTGAATACGAATGAGTCTTATTATATAAATTAAGAAGGGGGAAAAATATGTCAAACCTTTGGAAGGAGTTATGTTAAGGAGATATGTAGCCATTTGTAGAGCATGATGCCAAAAAGATGGGGGTACGGAAGCATGAATCAATAAAGTTCGGACAATGTTATTTATGGTACGAATTTTGCGTTCGGCTTTCCCATTTTGTGAAGACGTATGAGGACAAGAAAAATGAAAATTGATTCCATTAGTAGCATAGAATTTCTGAAACACCCCATTGTCATATTCTTTGCCATTATCACACTGAATATTTTTGATTTCTCGTTCGAATTGGATTTTAATGAATGCTCTAAATTTTAAGATGGAAAAAACTTGAAATTTTTTCTCTATTGGAAAAGTCCATAAAAACTTAGAATAATCATCCAAAAAGAGAACATAATATTGATGACCCAAAGAACTAAGAACAAGAGACATCCATAAGTCGCTATGAATAATATCAAATGACATTAAAGTATGAGAATTTGAGTCTACAAATGGCAACCTAACAATTTTTCCTAAAGAAGAAGACTGATAATTTGGAGTACTACGTGTACCCTTACATGAAATAAAATTATTTTTATCTAATGATGACAAAATAGATGATCCCGGATGACCAAGACGAGCATGCCACAAGGAAGGAGACATGGCTGCAAATGTTGATGGCAAGGCTTGACTCGATGGACCGAAACTGGGTGTAATAGGATAAAGATCTCCCCTACTATCATACCTCATAAGAGGACTCCCCGTCTTGAAATCCTTCATAGAGAAACCAAATTGATCAAATTCAATAGAAATGGAATTGTCAGTAGTGAATTTAGGGACAAAGACTAAGTTTTAATCAATTTGGGGGCATGTAGGATGTTTTTCAAGATAAGAGGTGGATGAGGGGGAGATAAAGTTTTATGACCATAACCACGAATTGGAATAGAATTACCATTACCAACAATTATGTCGCGAGGGTTGCTCAAATTGGAATAAAATGAGAGCGTACCTGAATCAGATGTCATGTGGGTAGTGGCACCGGTATCCATATACCAATTTGGGTCCAGAGGATTTAAACCAAGTGTGTGCATTGCGGATTTGATGTCGGTAGACGTGGGTGCCGCTGCGTGATGGGCCTGCGGGGGCCGAGGCCCAAGTACCCCTACTTGCTGCCTCGGCCCAGAAGACTGACTGTAAGTGGACTAGGGCATGCTGGGCCTGGACGATTGCTGGGCAGCCCACTATTAGTGGGGCGAAACATGGCTTGGCCCAAACTGTGGTTGTGGGGCCCACTGCCACGGCATATGTGCCCATTGTGGGGGCCTAGAACTACTGCTGACCACTGCGAGGGCCACCACCGCCACCACCGCCACCACCATTGTGCCGACTGCCGCCGTTATTGCCACCGCGGTTCTTGCCATTATTTTTCTTATTTCCACCATTTTTGTCGTCACCGTTGTTGCGGTTTTGGCCTGAGTTGTTGGAACTGGTAAGATAAACCGTGGACTCGGTCATCATGACTACGAGACTAGCACCGGTAGCGGCCCATTTTGCCATGCCTGCTTCTTCGAGTGTAAGCATAGAACGAGCCTGATAAATTTACAGAAGCTGATTGCTTTGCCAAAAAAACGTTCCAACACCATTATAGGCCTCAGAGAGGCCGGATACCATTTGGAGGACCAAACGATCATTCAAAACTGGCGCGCCAACGTTGCGAAGTTGATCCGCCAATTCCTTTAATCTTTTGCAATAAGCCAAAATATTAGGGAAATCTTCCATATTGACGTGAGAGAAATCCTGTTCAAGAGTAACAACTCTAGAAGTTTGATTATCTTGGAATATATCACGCAGTCTATCCCCAAGTCGCCTGTGCCGTAGCGTCAGGATTAATAATCGTTTGCAAAAGGTCGATAGAAATTGTGGAATATATCCATTGGAGGACAGTGGCATCAAGAGTCGTCCACAACTTAGGATCATCCTCGCGTTTTGGCACCTCCGTATCCGCAGGAGCCGCGGGGATTATGTGATAGATGACTTGATGTGATCGTGCGTGAATTTTGAACAGTTCGGTCCACGTCGCATATTGGACGTTTTCTATTTCAAGAACAAGAGGGATGTTATTCTTGATGTTAGAAACTGTAAGGGCAGGATGAAACGTGTTCCGGGATGTAGATATATTGATAGAACAATATGTGATTGAGGGATTTTGAAGAAAAAATAGGAAAGATGGAGGATCTCATCGGCACGAAAAACCGAGAGCAAAGCTCTCGGAAATTCAAGGGAGGTCGACGGAAGTTGGAGGAATTTAGAGAGAGGATTTTAAGACCTAGACTTTTGATATCATGAAAGAAATAATCCCTTGATTATTTTCATTGATTGAAAGAGTATATATACATTTACATATTTCCATAATAGGAGAATCCTATTCCTATTCTACTCCTAAAACCTTATTCTACTTGGATACTAATTATACAATTATGGTAAGTGTACACTACTAATTACATTACAACTTTACCTAAACTAGGATACTAAAATATACTACCTAACTATACACGGTATACACGGTAGAGGGGGAAATCCGAGAATCCAATATACATAGGATATACACGTGTATATCCTTTGTATATTTAACATTCACAATATTATGAAAAAAATCTAGTGTTTCTGTCTCCCTCAGCAAAGCAATCAAATCTAGATTTTTGTCTCCAAAACTCCTCCTCATAGTGCAAATACTTCTTAAATTCAGCCTGAGCTCTTTGTAATATCATTCTGTTTGCCTCAGTTGGAAATTTCTCAAACAACTCGTCTTTAACTCTCACAATGTCCTCCCTAATACTCAACTTCTTAAAGATATCTCCAAAAATTTGCCTACTCCATACTAACAAATCAGATTTAACATTTTTCAACTTCTGCTTAAAAGATAAGAACACATCCCCTTTTGAAGTTACACTCTGCTAGTGTTGCCTAACTACCTCATGGAAAGACTCATGCTCAGTCCAAAAGTTCAAGAATTTGAATGGTCTGATAAATTGTTGGTTCTAAATATCACAGGATAATAGCATAGGAGCATGATCAGATCAAATCCAGTCCTAGATAAATGATCTAATTCTATAAAATCAAAACATTGTTGAAACAGATAATTGGTAAGCATTTTGTCAAGTCTTTTAAATATACATTCCCTATCTGTTCTCCCATTCCACCAAATAAACAAACTGCCTTTATAATTAAATTTATCCAGTTCACAAAAACTAATACAGAAAAAAATTCCTCATATTTATAAGGATAAATTGGTAGCCTTCCAATTTTCTTCTCTTCATTTAAAATCACATTAAAGTCACCCCCTATGAGTCAAGGTGCCATTATTCCTTCAAATAGGGAATATAAACTATCCCACAAAGCTAATCTCTCCAAATCATTACAATTAACATATACCATGGTGATAAATATGGTCTTATTCAAGTTTTGAAAGAAAAGTTTGAAAGTAATCTGTTGTGCATCATTCCTAACTATATCAACCACCATGTCTTTATTGATAAAGAACCAAATCTTACCATTGCAATTATAAAAAGCATGCTTCATTCCTAATTTCCTCATGTATTGTTGTATGTGTATATAATGTTGAAAGGGTTCCATCAGTGCTATAAGACAAAATTTACGTCGTCTATGCAGCATTTGCACTCTGTGAAAGGCCTTCTGAGTCTTAACTAATCTAATATTGTAGAGAAGTGTCTTCATCATGATTTATTATTAACTTTAGCAACTCTCATTGGTAATACCTTAGTAGGTTGTCCTTAAGTGTTGTCATACTTCTTCTTTGTACCTTTCATATGAGATTTTGGAGATAGTCCTGCTTCCACTACTACATATTCTAAGGCCTTTGATAGTGCTTCAGTTGTATCGGTGTTATTGAGATCTGCTTCCTTTTCATCTAACCAGACATATACAACTGTTTCTGATATATAAGATCATGCAATTCCTTCATGGGAGAGATATTCTTCATATTCAGGGTCTGTTGAGCTTGTGGAACCTGTACAATAACTTGTGCATTTGCATGCACATGACTCTTGTTCAATCCCTCATTGATACTCAACATGTCACCATTCATCCTTCACACAACTACCTCCATCTCCTTATTATGCACAACCATCTCCATCTCTTTATTCTGCACTTCCATTTGTTCCTCCTCAGAGATATCCACATGAACCCTTAGCTTATCAGTCACACCTGATATGATCACCTCCTCAGTATCAACAATGCATTGCTGGTCAGACAAATCCCTCCGCTCATCCTCAATGTCTTCTGTGGAAGGCATTACATCCTCCACCATTTCACTTGACTGTGCAGAATCAATCAAAGCTTGATCAACAAGGAAGGTCTTTTCTTTTGTGTTGATTTTTCTTGTAATTTCAACTTTTGATCGTGTTTTTATTAAGCGTTGTTAGTTCGACCAAAAAACAAAAAAAAAGGAGTTCTGAGTACGCAATATTTTGTATATTCACGTTAAGGTCCGGAAAAAGGATCACATCCTAATGAATATAACGAAAGTATCAATGGCTTATTTTAAATATTTCCATCAAATATTATCTTTTGATCTAAAAAAAAGATGTCGACAATACTTCTATTAAATAATTTCTTGTATCTCCATCTCTTCGAGTGATGATAAACAATACATGAACAAACCTTTGGGTAAGATTCTCATTAACGAAAGATACATAATATGCTATACCTAATTCATTGGTATAAGATAAATATAGTTTTTGTGCTTGAATACTTATGTCTATGAATGTTCTTATCTTCTCCTTTTGACATTCTAAAGATATGTAGTAATCAAAACTAGAATTTCTGCAACAAAACAAATCAATTTAAACATATATATCTACCTTCACTCCTTTATCAACGAGGAATATTATATCAATATTGAAAGAAAAAAAACTACGAAAGCATTCATCGAGTCACCAAGGGAGGATGCGATCATATCAACACTAACTATCCCATCAGAACTCCGAAGTTAATTGAAAAAAAAAGAGTCACCAAGGAAGCAAAAAAGTGGGAGTTCTAGGGAGGGGTAAAATAGAGGAATATTTGTGCAAAAAATAGTATGTACTGTACTTATTAACTGATAAATGTATATAACTATTAAAATCTTAAGTGATAAGGATTCTTCTATAAATTAAATTCTGATATTCGAGAGTTTAAGCTTTCACTGAAAATGTGAGAATCGACTATTATAATATCATAGGATGGGTCACTGTTGTAGCATATATTGATGCAGGAGCAATCAATGATTCTTTATATTAATTATTACATTTTAGTCATATGCTAAAATTTAGTCTAGGTACAATATGTCATAATCCAAGTGATACTTCTATTTTATATCCTCGGTTCCTCACCTAAAGGAAAGAGAATACTGCTTGCCTTCTATTTTCTTAGGGTGAAATATTGTATGAAGGGAGAAGTTATTTCTTTTAATGGGTTCTTTGGTTCACAATAAGATTTTAGGATGGATGTTTTTTTCTTAAACGAGTCACGATTTTATAGTCATCAGAAGGTTACATTTGAAGGAGGAGGACAAGCACTTGCCTTCTTAGAGAATGCTAGAAAAAATATACTTTTAATTTAATTAATTATATTATCTACACATCTTCTCATGTATAGGTATATTCTTTTCTGTAGGCTAAGCATGTAAATTTTTTATTTGATAATGATTAGCAGTGAGATTCGAATTCAGGACATCTGCTTACACTAATAATAGCCAATAATCTCCACTTCCTGAGTTACTGAACAGTTATGAGATCGTTATTTATAATATAAGCCTCAAACTATTACAATTTCATAAACATAGAAAGAAATACTAACTTCCGACCAAAAATATCTAAAAAGAAAGTACAGTGTGAAGAAAATTGCATGGTTCCAATTCTCAAATTGATTTAGCATTAATGGCTGCTAGGAAGAGTACGTAGGGGACAAAGAATATCTTCCAGCATGCAACATGGGGTTATAGATAAAAGATCTCAAAGCAAAAGAGAATATATTATGTAAAAATATGTCAAAAAAGCAAGTGCCACAGGAGCTAAAAAAAAAGTAAAGTGTTGTTTACCGTAAAGCTTTTCATTCTCAAATTTTGAATTTGTGCCCTTAGATAATGTGACACCTTAAACAAATTTCATATCAGTAAAACAAGAGAGTTAATGGGTATATAAGAAAACAAATCTTAAACTCTAGTATCACATTCTAATATCGTGCGAGCCTAATTTTAAATCGAATAATATCACTAATGAATTAACCTGTTACAAATAAAGAATGAAAGAATTCAACTATGAAATCATATTTTCTAGTTATTTTCTTAATGTACAAATAAACAAAGTTGAAAATTTGTAGATTAGCAAAAGAATGAAGCTTTTTCAACTAGCCCTCCATCACAATCCCAGCCATCCACCTTCTTACAAAGACTAAAACACCTAAGAAATGAGTGGCTCCACAATTAAAGACCCCACGATCTTCATGCTAAGTGCTCTTCAGAAAATTATACTTTATGGACATAAATTGGAATCCGATTGATTTGCTCTTCCTTTAATCATTTCCTCTCTCTCATCCAGTCTAAGTGACTATAAAATATGTTAAAAAAATTCAGAGTAAAAGATGAAGAAAAAGCAAGCAAGATCCAAGAGAGGTGAAGCTTTAGGAACTTACTCTTTTCTTTAGGGTGTGTTTGGTACGAAGGAATATGTTTTTTACGAAAAATAAAAAAGGGGCAGCCCAGCGAACAAAGCATCCCGTGTCAGAAGGGTTTGGGGAAGGGCCGCACCCCAAAGGGCAATGATGTAGACAATCTACCCTAATGCAAGCACTAATAGCTGCTTCCAAGGCTCGAACCCGCGGCGACCTAAAGGTCACACAAAGACAACTTTACTGTTACGCCAAGGCTCGAACCCGTGATCTATAGTCATTTTTATGAAAAATAACTTTATTGAAAATTGCTTTCCTTGGAATTTGAAAATACACAACTTTTTTACTTTTTTTTTTTTAGTATTTGGAAAGTAAACAGAAAATATCATCTCAAAATAATGTATATATAATCTAGACATACACTATAGAGGTGAAGGTGTTGATCAGTTGTGGGTGGAGGTCCGGGCGGGGGTTGGGGGTGCGCTCAAGGGTGGTGGGTGTTGTGGCGTAAGGAGGAGACACCTAGTGTGATATGTCACTTATGAAATTTATTTTTCCTACTTCCATCAACGAAATAATTTTTCTGATCTTTAAGAAACCTTATTTTCCTAATTTGACCAATCAAATATGAAAAACTTAAAAAAATATTTTCCATAAATATTTACCTCCCTACCAAACACACTCATATTCTTAATTTGAAAAAGTAGCCCAAAAGATGTAACATTAAACTTTGTTTTTTTATTGTTATTACCCAAGTCAATCGACTTATCTGGAAAATTTTAAGCATCTAAGAATATTCATTATATTGGAAAAGATAACAACAACAACAATAATATACCCAGTGAAATTCCACAATATGGGTTTGTGGAGGGTAGAGTGTACACATACCTTACCTCTACCTTGGTAGGTAGAACGGTTATTTCCGAGATACCCTCGGCTCAAGACAAAGCACAACAAGAGAAACGGTTAGACTCGGACATAAAATTTAAAGCAATATAAAAATACTGGTATCAAAAGCGAGTAAGTCACTCTAGCGCATTCTGAAATAGAAGCAGTAACTAACGCAAGTAAGTAAGATAAGATAAAGATAAAGATGAATAAGATAAAGATAAAATAAGATAAATAAAGAACACTAGAGAACACATAGCAGCAGAAATCAAATGACAGGTGACTATAAAACAATATTGCACCTGCTAGTATGGTAGGCTAAGCAGGCCTACAATAATAACACTACAACTACCCATTTGTAAGCGTAAGTAGGACTACGCTAGACTACCTACTACCCTAATCCGTGTCCTCCATAACCCCATATCTAAGGTCATGTCCTTAGTAAGTTGCACTTGCGCCATATCCCGTCTAATAACCTCTCTCTAATACTTTTTCAGCCTACCTCTACCCGTCTTGAACCCGTCCAGAGCCAACCTCTCACACCTCCGCACTGGAAATTTATGTCCCTCATCTGTACGTGACCGGACCATCTCAACCTAGCTTCCCGCATCTTATTCTCCACCGAGGCCACTTTCACTCTGTCCTGGATATCATCATTTCTAATTCTATACCTCCTTGTATGCCCACATATCCATCTCAGCATCCTCATCTCCAGAACTTTCATCTTTTGGGTGTGCGAAGTCTTGACTGGCCAACATTCTGCCCCATAAAACATAGTCAGTCTAACCACCACATTATAGTACTTGCCTTTAAGTTTTGGTGGTACCTTTTTATCGCATAACGCTCCAGATGTAAGCCTCCATTTCATCAACCTTGCCCCAATACGATGTGTGACATCGTCATCAATCTCTCAATTATCTTGGATAATAGACCCGAGGTACTTGAAGCTTCCTTTCTTAGGAATGGCCTGAGTACAAATCCTCACCTCCACTCCTATCTTAGGGTCACTCCCGTTACATAACTTACACTCCAAGTATTCTATCTTGGTCCTACTCAGCCTGAACCCTTTAGACTCTAGAGTCTATCTCCAAACCTCCAGCTTAGCATTCACTCCGCTGTGAATCTCATTAACCAGGACTATGTCATTTACAAATAACATACACCATGGCATCTCCCCTTGGATTTGTTGCGTCAGTCCATCCATCACCATGGCAAATAAGAATGGGCTAAGAGCTGATCCCTGGTGCAACCCCATCATCACTGTGAAGTGTTCCGAGTCTCTTTATACTGTCCGTACCCTGGTCTTGGCTCCATCATACATATCCATGATTGCCCTAGTGTACGCCACATGTACACCTTTAACCTCCAAACATCTCCATAGAACCTCCCTAGGGACTTTGTCGTATGCCTTCTCGAGGTCAATGAAAACCATATGTAAGTCTTTCTTCCTTTCTCTATACTGTTCCACCAACCTCCTAATAAGATGAATGGCTTTTGTAGTCGAACACTCCGACATGAATCCAAATTGGTTCTCGGAAATAGACACATCTCTTCTCACCCTCATCTCCACGATTCTTTCCCAAACTTTCATAGTGTGGCTTAGCAGCTTGATACACCTATAGTTATTGCAACTCTGGATATCACCTTTGTTCTTGTACAAAGGAATCATTGTACTCCACCTCCATTCTTCGGGAATTCTCACCGTCTTAAAAATGACGTTAAATAATTTCGTCAGCTACTCCAAACCTACCCTGCATGCGTTCTTCCAAAATTCCACTGGGATCTCATCAGGCCCGGTCGCTCGTTCCCTACGCATCCTGCGAACAACACCCTGAACCTCCTCAACCTTAATGCTCCTACAACACCCAAAATCCCGATACTTACCAGGTTGCTCTAGATTTTCCAGCATAATGTCTCTATCTTCTTTTTCGTTCAAGAGTTTATGAAAGTAAGACTGTCACCTCCGCCTAATATGATTGTCCTCTACTAGTACTTTGACGTCCTCATCCTTGATTCACCTCACGTGGTCCAAGTCTCGGGCCCTTCTCTCCCTCACTCTGGCTAGTCTGTACAACTTCTTATCCCCATTTTCCCCTCTAATTCCACATAAAGGCGCTCAAAAGCAGCCGTTTTAGCCGCCACAACCACTAACTTTGCTGTCTTCCTCGCCATCTTATACAATTCTCTATTCGTCCACTTCTCCACCTTATCATTGCTTTCTACCAATTCCGTGTACGCTGCTTTCTTCGCTTCCACCTTCTCTTGAACTTTACCATTCCACCACCATTCCCCTCGATGCCCACCATAACAATCTTGCGAGACCCCTAGCACTTCTCTAGCAACCTCCTGAATGCAACTGGCCATCATATCCCACATACCAGTGACATCCCCACTACTACCCTAAGCCCCCTTGGCTATCAACCTCTCATTCATCTCCTTTGCACTAGTCACTGTCAAACTCCCTCATTTGATTCTTAACCTGTCATCCACAACCCTCATCTTCTTCTTCATCTTGATCTCCAAATCCATCACCAAAATCTTATGTCAGTTGTAAGGTTCTCTTTCGGAATAACCTTGCAGGATTTACAAAGATCGCTGTCAAACTTTCTAAGGAGAAAAAAGTCTATCTGAGTCTTAGCCACCGAACTACTGAAAGTTACCAAGTGCTCCTCCTTCAGAAACCTCAAATTGGCTATCACCATCCCAGAAGCTCTAGCGAACTCCAAGAGTGAGATGTCTCCCCCGTTCTTGTCCCCGAAGCCAAAACCTCCATGCACGTCGTCATACCCCCCGGAAGTTCCCCTGATATGTCCATTGAAATCACCTCCTACAAATAACTTTTCAGTGGATGCTATACATCCCACCACTTCGTCCAAATCCTCCCAAAAGCGCCTCTTCTCCTCCTCGTTCAATCCCGTCTGCGGCGCGTACACACTAATAATTTTCATATTAAACCCTCCAACTACTAACTTAACCGCCATCATCCTGTCATTGACCTTCCTAACCTCTACCACCTGATCTCTTAGCTCGCTGTCTACCAAAATGCCTAACCCATTCTTATACTTTGACCTCCTCGAGAACCATAAATTATACCCGTCTACATCATTAGCCTTAGGTCATACCCATTTGATCTCTTGGACACATGCTATATTAATCTTTCTCTTCTTAAGAATCTTAACTAGCTCTATGGACTTCCTCGTTAAAGTCCCAATGTTGCAAGACCCTATTCTCAGCCTAGCATTTCCCTTACCCTATTTACCCCCCTAACCCTCACCCCCACCCCCGTCTCCGACCGAGAATATGACCCTAGTCCACCATCAGTTACCAAGCCACTAAAGCAAATATAAAGTAATAAACTACTCAAATGTTTACCCTAAAACAGGAATCCAGGGGCAAGTAAAACCACTACGCCAAGAATGCTATAACTAAAGACAAGAAGGGAAAATGTAGGAACGTGAAGTCACGAACCAATATAACAAAACAACAAAATTCAACAAAGATAGGGACAATGAATGGATACGGGCAACCGGAGGTACCAACTTCGATTGAATCGAACCTGTTTGCCATCAAAAATCACTATTCATTGATATTGTTCACCGGCACCGAAAGTATTGTTCACTTGAGTTTTTACCAAAAGGTCGAGTAACTATGTAGATCGAAGAGAAAAAGAACAACAAGAAGAAAGATGAAGAGAGAAACCGATGCGAATCAGATCTGAAGCAAAAAAACTACAATCACTGATTAACAAAATTTGTGATGAACAAGATTAATAAGTACAATTGAAAAAAATGAAATTAAATAGAGAAAATTCCAGAAATGAAATTATCGGAGTGAACAGTTTGAGTTTGAAATGGATCACAGAGAACAATGCTGAACCTGTACTATCAAGGGAAAAAATCTAGAAATCACAGACCAAAAGTAGTTGCAATTTGCAAGTATAGAAAGGTTTTAAAAATCTCAAGGATAAAAATAAAAAACCACTTTCTAATTATAACAAGAAAACATTCAACTTTGCCTATCAAGTGTCTCAGAAATCAAGAATTGCCAGCTCCCACTCTCACAGTCGAATAAATTCAAGAATTGGCTTTAAAGAGAGAGATATAGAAAACACCAAAGCAGGAAAAGATAGAACCTAGCTTGTATTGGGTCTGGTCGATATGTAGCGCTGTGATGAAAATCAACCTAGTTCTTCGCCGGAAGAGGTCTGGTGCTTCGCCGAAAGAACTCTGCTTCCTCGCTGGAATAGACTGGTTATATGCCGGAGATGGTCTCAGAAATTCGGACCTGTTGTTGCTCACCAAATACAACCAGAGAGATCTGGGGGAGAGAGAGACAGAGTATCGATGCAACAGAGAAATTGAGAGAGAAAGGGGGAGAGAGGAGAAGGTGGAAGAGAGAGAGAACAAAAATGAAAGCAAGAGGGGCCTTACCTGTGCCCTACGACGTCATCGACGTTGAATATGGGTCGCAGCAGCGACGACAGTAGTGAATTATGTGACCATTAGCGGATGAGAGAGTAAATAAGAGTGAACGTTGAGATTCTATTCTTCCCTGGTAATGGAAGGAAGAAGAAAATTATTGTTCCTTGTCCAAGTATAGTCTATTAACTACTTATTGCTAATTATTTATTTTACTTATTTATAAATCGATCCACATATCCTTAAAACCACTTATAAATTTAACTGTGCCTTTTTTGGGGTAAACAACGCCTATTGTGGGGCTAAGGATAATAGTGGTGATTTGTTCAAACTCAAATTTCACTTGTTTTTTTTGAGGTTTCGTGATTTCAGATTAATTCTAAGTACTACAGAATGGCTAACGACATTCAAGTCAGCAGCCACAATGAGAACAACAACACTGTTCCGCCTGACATTCCACCTGTTGACCCGATCAATGGTGTGCCACCGGTTGATCAGGTTAATGGCATTCCGCCGTTGCTCCATCGAACGTGATTGATCCGATGAATAATAATAATCCCATGATTTCACCCTGATCGTCCAGAAGGTCACGACAGAAAACACACCAGACGATGAGGAAAAATAAATAAATTTGGCTCGAATCTTTTATATGTTAAAAGAGCAGTAGAAGGATATAACTCGGTTACAAAATAAAAGCAGTGGAGCAAGTGCTACGGATGAAGATCGTTCTCAATGATGAACCAGGCCAGGAAGAGGATTGAGTCGACAAGAATGCTAAAGGATGGGGGACTAATGAGTCCTCAGAGGTCCTGAAAATACTTGAAGCCTTAACTAAATGAATTAACACCAATGAAAATAAGGTGGAGACCTACAATTCACAGGTAGACCAGATTCCTGGGGCGCCTCCAATCTTGAAGTGGCCAGACTCGAAGAGATACATCCAATTGTCATTCCCGCCAAGTGCAACACCGAAGAGGTTTAAAATGCTCGAGCTCCCGAAGTATGATGGAACAACGAATCCATATGAGCATGTGATGTCGTATACTTGTGTAATAAAGTGCAATGACATGCACCCGGATGAGATTGAATTGGTGTTGCTGAAGAAATTTGATGAAATACTTTCCAAAGGAGCAATGACATGGTATTCTATGTTATATGAACATATAATTAATTCATTTGAAATACTTGTAGATGCTTTTATAAAGGCACATGTCGGAGCTCGGAAGGTTCAAGCAAGGAAAGTGAATATTTTAAAAATAGCTCAGAAAAATACGGAGTTGCTGCGGGTGTTCGTGACCAGGTTTCAAAAGGAGCAGATGCTTCTTCCCCGAGTACCGGATGAATGGGCAACTGAAGCTTTCACCAAAGGGTTGAATCCTAGGAGCTCCAGTGCCTCGTTCAAATTAAATGAGAACTTGTTAGAATTCCCGGCAGTAGCATGGGCAGATATGCATAACATGTACGAGTCCAAAATCAGAATAGAGGATGATCAGCTTGAACTTCCACCGGGGTCAACAGGATGGAACAAAAACTTTGATAAGTCAAAGATGGTAGTCGAGTCGGAGCCGGAATCTTTAAAATATAGGTATCAACCGTATGGGCAATCGGAGAGGTCGAATTTCAGATTGGTTCGGGGTTGCAATAATTGTAATTTCCTATTGTATATAGGAGATAGGCGTAATGATCCACGGTCTACTAGTAGGGGTTTGAAATTCAAAAATGATACCGATGGATCTTATTCAAATGTAGTGGATAGCCTGAGTCTGTCCGAATACAATTTCAACGTTGATGCAACTTGACTTGTTTCGGCCATTAGTCATATAAAGGAAACAAGGTGGCCAAGACAATTTCAGGCATTCCCAACTCAAAGATATCCAAACTTGATTTGTGATATCCATGGAACCCATGGTCATCGAGCAGAGGATTGTCGCCAGTTAAGGGATGAAGTGGCTCATTTATTGAAAAATGGCCACCTAGGCGACTTCTTAAGTGATTGTGAAAAGAAAAACTACAGAAATAGGGAAGCGAACAAGCAGAAAGAACCTGTTAAACCCCAGTATGTCATAAATATGATTATCAGGGGAATGGAGGTTTCGAAGGGAGTTGCCATGACTACAAAAAAGATGAAACTCTAAATCACTCGGGAAAAAAGATCTAGAGACTATGTGCTAGATGGAACGATCTCTTTCAATGATAAAGATGTGTAGGACATCATTCAGCCTCACAATGATGCATTGGTAATTTCTATCTTTATCAATAAATTTTGAATTAAGCGTATTTTGATTGATCCAGGTAGCTCGGTCAATATAATCCGGTTGAAAGTGGTAGAACAGTTATGGTTGTTGGGCCAAATTGTGTCAGTGGCCTAGGTTCTGAACAGATTCAACATGGCGAGCGAGACTATGAGGGGGGGGGGAGTCACTCTTCCAGTCAATGCAGTCGTGATAATTCAGTAAATGAAGTTCTATGTTATTAAATGAGAGATACGGTACAACACACTGTTCGGCAGGCCTTGGATACATGACATGAGGGTTATTCCTTAGACGTTGCTTATGAGGTTAAAGTTCCCAACTCCATAGAGAATGAAGACAATTTGTGGGAAGAAACTGGAAGCAAGGGAAATGTTCACGGTAGAGGAAGCGGTGCAAGCATCAAAACAAGTGAAGGATCTAAGTAAAGGTAAAAAAGTTAAATAGCAATCACAAGACTCGGACTCTTCGAGTCCGAAGAAAGAAGAGGAGGACAAGATAAGATTTGAGGATGAAGAGGATTACTTCCGTGTCCCAAGGTCATTCATGCTGCCAAATGATTCAGATGCCACAAAGTTAACCATAGAAGAACTGGAGCAAGTCATCTTGTTCGTGCATCCACCGAATTGAAAGGTATTCCTGGGAACCGGGTTATCCCCGGAGCTCAGGCTTAAATTAATTGAGTTTATTAAAGCTAACTCTGATTATTTTGCCAGGTCCCATTAGACATGATAGGTATTCCACCAAATATCACGGCTCACAAATTAAGTTTGGACTCGAGCTTTTCCCCGATAAAGCAAAAGATGAGGCCAATGGCCGAATTCAAGCATAAGTTCATCAAGGAGGAGGTAACAAAACTTTTAAATATATGTTCCATCTAGGAAGTAGCTTACTCGGATTGGCTAGCTAACATAGTGGTAGTAACTAAAAACGAAAATAAGATGAGAATGTGTATAGATTTTAAAGATTTGAACAAGGCATGCCCAAAGGACTCTTTTCCTTTGCCGCACATCGATCGAATGATTGATGCTATAGCAGGGAATGAGATGTTAAGTTTTCTTGATGCTTACTCTGAGTACAACCAGATTCTGATAAACCTGGAGGATCAAGAGAAAATGTTTTTTATAACTAGGTACGGGATCTATTACTATAATGTAATGTCATTTGGTTTTTAAAATGCCAGAGCAATTTATCAACGCCTAGTTAATCGCATGTTCGAGGATCAAATAGGAAATACAATGAAAATTTACATTGATGATATGTTAGTTAAGTCCCTGGAAGCATAAGACCATTTAAAGCATTTACAGGAAATATTTGACGTGCTCCGAAAGTACAACATGAAGCTAAATCCTGAAAAGTGTATTTTTGGAGTTGGCGCGGCCAAGTTTTTCCATTTCTTGGTTTCAAACATAATAATAGAGATTAATCAGGATAATATCAAAGCCATCAAAGAGATACCGGAGGTGGTTGACAATGTGAAAGCAGTGCAAAGACTCACCGGAAGGATAGCCGCTTTAAGCAAGTTTATCTCTCGGTCTTCGGAGAATAGTCACCGGTTCTTTTCTTTGTTGAAAAAGGAGAATGACTTCGAGTGGACAGCGGAGTGTCAACAAGATTTGAGGGATTTGAAGAAATACTTGTCTAGTCCGTCATTACTGCATAAACCGAAGGCAGACGAACAATTATTCCTGTACCTGGTAGTATCCGAAGTGGTTGTAAGCGCAGTTTTGGTTCGAGAAGAAAAAGGTACACAATTTTCTATTTATTATGTAAGTAGAACATTAGCTAGTGCAGAGATTAGGTATCCTCATTTAATAAAATTGGCACTAGCATTAATAATGGTTGCTTGAAAATTGAGGTTGTATTTTTAATGTCATCCTATATGTGTAGTAATAACTTATCCACTAAAAAATATGATGCATAAACCAGAAATTTCTGGTAGATTAGCCAAATGGGCAGTAGAAATTAGTGGGTATGACATAGAATATAAACCAAGAACCGCTATAAAGTCTTCAATTTTGGTAGACTTCGTAGCAGACTTTACATTTTGAATGATTACTGAAGTAGAAAGAGAACTTTTATTAACTTTGGGAAAAACTTTAGAGGTCTGGACCTGTACACGGATGGAGCTTCTAACGTGAAAGGGTCCGGGCTCGGGGTAGTGCTTAAGGTGCCTGCATGAGATATTATTAGGTAGTCAATAAGAACTGTGAGATTAACTAACAATGAAGCCAAGTATGAGGCTATGATTGCAGGTCTTGAGTTAGCACGGAGTCTGGGAGCTGAGGTCATAGAATCAAAATGTGATTCGCTCCTGGTTGTTAATCAAGTGAATGACATGTTCGAAGTAAAGGAAGAAAGGATGCAAAAATACTTAGATAACATTCAAGTAATCTTGCATTGGTTCAAAGAATGGACTATGGAGCATGTGTCTCGAGAGCAAAACAATGCGGCGGATGCCTTGGCTAATTTTAGGTCATCCGTAGAAGCGGAGGAATTCAATTCAGGAACGATTGTGTAGCTGCTTAATTTTGCAATTGATAATGGTCATACCGAAGTGAATACGACAAGTTTGACTTGGGATTGGCGCAATAAATACATCGACTACCTTCGGGATGGAAAGTTTCCTACAGATTCGAAGGAGTCGAGGGCCTTTCGTAATGAAGTAGCTAGATTTTGTTTGGTTGATGGTCAGTTTTACCAAAGGTCTTTTATAGTCATTTAGCAAGGTGCTTAGGACTTGGGTTGGGTATTATTGGTCTGAAATTGAGGAAGATACAAAGACCTTCGTCCGAAAATGTAACGAATACCAAAGGCACACACCCAGATTCATCAGCTGGCGGAATTGATGCATCCGATTTTATCACCATGGATATTTATGAAATGAGGGATGGATATTGTGGGCCGCTCCCATGGGCACCGAAAAAGGTACGTTTTATCTTATTTATGACTGATTATTTTTCAAAATAGGTTGCAGCCAAAGCCTTCAAGAAAGTTAAAGAAAAAAAAGCGATTGATTTTATATGGGACCATATCATTTTCCGGTTCGGCATACCAAAGGAGATCATTTGCGATAATCGATGACAGTTTGTTGGGAAGAAGGTGAACGACTTCCTCAAAGGGTTGAAAATTAATAAGATTGTATCGACTCTGTACCACCCAAGTACAAATGGGCAAGCGGATTCAATATATAAAATAATTATTCAAAATTTAAGGAAAAGACTGAAGGAGTCAAAACGCAAGTGGAAAGAGATTTTTCCGACGGTGTTGTGGGCATATAAAACAATGCCAAAATCCAGTACCGGCGAAACACCATTTTCTTTGGTCTATGGTGCAGAAGCGCTAATTCCAATGGAAATTGGTGAGTCGAGCTTAAGTTTTAGCCTTGCAATCGAAGATTCGAACAATGAAGCTATGGATGTCAAGCTTGACTTAACGGATGAATACAGTGAGTTGGCATTACTACGGCTAGTGACCCAAAAATAAAGGATGGGTCGATACTAAAACCGAAGGGCCTTTAGGCACTTTCAAGTAGGGGACTTGGTTTTACAGAAGTTAACCCCCAACAATAAAAATTCCAATGAAGAAAAATTAGGCCCCAATTGGGAAGGTCCCTACAAAGTGTCAAGAATAACCGGCAAAGGCTCGTACCAGTTGGAAGCCGAAGATGGTCAAAAGTTGCCAAACAACTGGAACGTTGCACGGTTGAAGTGGTATTGCTGCTAAGGTATGTGTTTTACTTGGAATTTTATTTTGTTTCGATGAAACTAACTTTTGCAGGAGAAAAGTCGGAGTCATGGGTTAAAGATCGAGTAGAAGTTAGAATTAGGTATGAAAACATGTGTTGCGTTCTTTTACCCTTAGCACGGGTTTTATCCCGAAAAGGGTTTTTTCGGTAAGGTTTTTAATGAGGCAACAATGTAAAGTGTGTTACTAAGTAGCTTAAGACTGGACAAACACTGGAGATTGGGGATTACTCGATATCGAAAAACAAGTAGTGTTTGAATTCTCATAACTTCAAATACAAACACTATGGGACTACCATACCCTCGGCGAAGAAGTTTGAAGGCAAAAAGTTGTAAGTCTCAAAGCTATTTGAATTTTGAAGATTTTAAAGTTTTTTAGGACTATTGTAAGGGTTAAAAATTGAATGAATTTTGCCCAAATAGTTTTAATGTTAAGGAAAAACTGAAAAGGAAAAAAGATCGATTGAATCTTTCCCAGATGTTTGACCGATGCAAAATTTGTATGAAAATGCCTTTTCCGAGATTTGCCTCGATTACACTTATTTGCGTACATACTCTTGTTTTCGGGTAATCGATAAAGCCTTTAGGCTTACGAGCTAGTGTATTTGTTAAGGACTTACGAGCTAATGAATTTGTTAAGGTCCTTAATTGGGGACTGTCATTGTATATACATCCGGAACAAAAATAAGTGAAGTTTGTTTCTAAGGCACCAGTTCGAAATGAACCCGTCCTATTCTTGAAGACACTTGGAATTATCTAAGTTGATGGAAATAAACGACGTTCCAATTTCATTCCCGAAGTGAATATGAGACGTCTTATTCATAAGCATAAAGAATAAGGTCCTTATATTTAGTCATTAAATGAACTGAAACCCGAAGAAATTGTCTGGTATAGAGAAAACTAAAAGTAAAAGTTTATGCAATTTACTTTAAGACCAAAAAGAACTTGCATTCGGCTCGACACAAACTAAGTGATGGTTCGTTTGACTAAGACTTTGAAGTCGGAGGCAGTTATCTCGAATTGGGTTGAGATTTTATTAAAAAAACAAGGAAGTAATAACATATGTTGAAAGATAGAAATATCATGACTAGAAGGGATATGCATTTTATATACAATGCCAGTAAACGGTCGGAGCAAAATATGTTTCAAAAAATGGAAATAAATATAAAAGCATGAAAGCCTAGATCTTAATCGGACTCGGAGCTGGAGTTCTCTGGGTTATCCTCAGAGCTATCTTCATTCAGCTTACAGTAGACTCGGAGCTCTACTTCTTTGGCCTCCTTAATCTTGTCATCAATCTCTAGGATCCCGTCTTGAGCCTGCTCTAAAGTTTACCTCCGGACGTTCCATTTTATGTGCTCAATTTTTAGTACTGTCCGGGCCACTTCGGCTTTCACATCAGCCAAAGCCTTGTCTCGTTCAGCTGAGACTTGAACAAGTTGGACCGAAATCTCAGCATACCTTTGGTTTGAAGCCTTGAGCTCACTTCTCAGCCCCTCGTTGGTTTGGGCTTGTTGGGCAGCCTGATCTTGAGCCATCTTCAGTGTAGAAAGGTCAGCGGCCTTATCAACATCTATTGAAGCAAAGTGAGTATTAAAGCGGTCGAGTTCAGCATTCAGAAATTCCATTTGTTGAGCCTGGTAGTGCCGAATCTCTTTTTGTTCCCCAAGCTATTAAGTGAGGACTTTGACGTCTTGGAAGAGTATTTCATTCTCTTCGTCAAAAATTCTATTTTCCTCTGTGACAAGCTCGAGGTCGTTCAGTACTCATAGGTAGTCGCCCTTAACCCGATCTAGCTCAGCCCAGACAATGGGCAAGTCACTGACTTGCTGCAGTTGGGCCTCTTTCTGTTTAAGAAGTCCTTCGAGGTGCTGGATCTCTTTATCTTGGGCGGCCAATTACCTTTTGTGGTGTTCATTTTCATCCATGCATCGGATGAAGCCCTCACCTACTAAAATAGATGACTGCAAAATTGAAAATTGAGGAAATGTTAGAAATGAGAAGATAATACAAGTACCAACTTAAGTAATTAAGAAGGATACGTACTCGGTTGTTGGCATGTATACCCTCGTTGAAGAGGCACTACCAAGCCCATCGAACTCCGATATTAGAGGCCTCAAGTAGTTGGCAACTACAACTGGACAATATAAGAAGTTGGTATCCTCGGGGAAGGAAATAGTGGCAGATAGCACTTTCCTCAAGTCTGCACTTGGGGCCGGTAAAAGACTCACAAGTTTAGATCGGGAGCTGGCATAGTTCCTCCGAGTTTGGGTAGATTTGGTCAAATTTTGAGGTATGATCAGGTTAGAAAACCCCGGAGGTGTTTGCTCGCTCGGTCAGGTCAGCGAAGGTTCTGGTTTCCTCAAAAAGTCAGTCAAAGTCTTCTTGCCCGAAGCTTTAGGCCGGTTGTGATGATGAAGGATTAATTGAAGTGGAAGTTTTGGGTTTCTTAGCCAGCGGCTCCTCATCCGTGGCTTCATCGTCATACTCGATGATGATAGGCCCAGTGATCGGTGGCGTGGTAACAGGAATAGTTGCGGTATTAGTTGGCAGCAAAATTGGTTTCGGTAGCTTCGATAACATTCCATTCTCTAACTTTGGCAGGAGTATCCTCTGTCAGAGTGGTGGTAGAGGTGACCTTTCTCACCCAAACATCTTATGGTGAGATACCGGTGTCTTGACTTCTGGAAGGACCACCTGCTTCTGAGGCATTTTTCCTCTTTGAGCCAACCGGAAGTGATTTCGGGGGATTCGAGGATTTGGTTTTGGAGGATTTCTCTTTTGGGACTTCGATTATACGTTAAACTAATATGGTCAGGTCAAATACCAGATCAGGGGTAATTAGAGCAGTAGAGAAGTTGGACCTCGGGGTCGAGAAGCCCTTCGGTAGTCATGTAAGTTCAAAAAATGGAAAAAGAGAAAAAACGTACAAGGCTGTTGTTGAAATTTAAAAAGGAGTTAGGTGAATACTAACTGTGGTTTCGGGCTACCCATCATTTATCAAAAAGTTCTTTCCGTGTCCATTTCTTATGTGGATACGTGTTTATTATTTTCTCGACCCATGTATGGAGGTTATCCACGAGGCCCGGAATCCATTGAACGACTGATAAGATAGAAAAAGGGAAAATTAGAAGGCAAGTTATTTGAATTGAAAGAAGAAAAGGTTGAGTACTTATGATGCATGTTCCATTCCTCTGGGAAAGGAATTTACCTAGCCAAGATAATTTATGCGGTAAGGACTGCGACAAAACGTTCCATCCATCCTCGGTCTTGGTTTTCATCGACGCTTAAGAAGATGGAGAATTTGCCTTGCTTTGAGAGTTGAATGACCCCGCCATAAAAGAATCGGGAAACGTATAAACAGATCAAATAATCCAAAGTAAAAGGTTCATTGACCAAATTGGCCAGGAATCGGAGGCAAGTAATGATCCTTCATACAGACGGACCAATTTATGCAAGACACAAATTGTTAATTCAGCATATTTCAAGAATCACGTTATCAATGGGAGGAACGAGTTTGAAGGTGAAAGGGTAGGTATATATATTGGAGTACCCAGATATGAAGGTAGTAATATCTTCATCTGGGTCGGGTATAATGATCCGTGATAGAGTAGTCCAATCATAATTATTTCAGATTGTATCAAGGTCGGTGGATTTAGTGGAGGTTGGCCAACTTCTAACTTCTTCACCTCGGTTGTATTTCGAAGAGGCGGTGGAAATAAAAAACTCACTCTCACAACAAAAAATGGAAGGAAGCATATCATATGCTCTAGAGTTGGTGGTGGTTTGAACTTCGAAGGGGTCACCGGTGCCGATAGTTTCATAAAAAACCGGCGATTGAGAAGTTGCCTGAGACGATTGTCTAGAAACAAAACGGGAATGTTTTGTCACGGGGATGAAGATTTAAAGTTATGAAGGTATGGAGGTTTGAATTTATGAAGATTTGTAGACAACTGAGTGCTCGCAGGGTTCAGAGAGATTTACCAGAAGGTAAAATTTGAGAAAAGTAAGGAAAGGGGATTTTATAGGGGCATGGTCATCATTGCAAAACACTTCGGTTCATGAACTGAAGTGACGGTTCAATTAGAGGGTGACACGTGTCTGAAGTCGCAGAGTGATAAGACGTGAGTCCGATTTAGAGGGTGACATGTGTCCGAAGTGTTTCATTTTTTCACATGTTCCAAAGTAATTTGAAAGGGAAGCTTGCAAGAGAAGATATCGAAAAAATCATTTCCACTTGCCATCACTTCGATCTGGGAAGTGTGGGAACTATCAGTATACGGTGAAAACTGACATGACATGTGGCATGGTTTGGGAATGAAAATCGAAAGGATAGAACAATTTGTGCCGGTGGTAAGTTCAGGTGTCGTAATAAGGCTAGTTGACAGTCGAACCAAGTGACACTAAACAGTGATCGGACCTGCTGACATCGGGTGGAAGGCCGAAGGTGCTTAGCGCCTATCCGTTCCGGATATGGCGGCAGCCATTACTATTCGTTCATTAAGTGACCGTTTCTATCATTAATTGAATTTAATGAAGGAGTGCTTCTTGGGCATAAATGCCTTGTTGGAAGGGCATCTGATTATTACTTTTGTCTACTTTCACAATTTCATAATAATTAAATTTGTGAAAGCTCACAATATTGGCTCGGGCTCGAAGTAACTTAGCTAAGGACCGGACCAAATTCATTGACAAGTTTCGATCAAGACTTCACTAATTCAGGCTATTTCTTTTGCTTATTATTTTCATTCATCTACTTATTGCTAATTATTTATTTCACTTATTTGTGAATCGATCCACGTCTCCTTAAAACCACTTATAAATTTAACTGTGCCTTTCTTTGGGTAAACATGAAGAGATTTCATCCATTCCACCCCGTTTAGGAGGGTAGGAAAAGAACCCTTTTATTCACTTTTTAATTTATTTGGTACTCAATCTTTACACTATTCATTCTGTAGCTTACTTTTCTATTGAGTGGTTTGAATTTCTTAAATTATCCCGTTCTTTCCGAGTGAATGAGACGCTATATTGTGGAGCAACTTGTGAGAAGCATAAATGCCTCCCATGGGTGGCATGAATATGCTATCATGAGTTTTAAATGGAAAGTGACAAGTGCATCATTCACAAGTTTGGATTTGCACTTTCGGTTTTGTATATTTATCTATAGGAGTTTTTAGTTACATATCAATGTATGATGTATCCTTGTATGCAATCCACCTTCAATAAAAAGTGATGTCATCTGACATTGTATCGTAAACGAAAAAATAATTTTATATATATGTACACATGTATCTATGTTTTCTTGAATCGCGTTGTAACATTAACCACTGAGAAACATGAAAATCTTGTGTATAAGAATACCGCAGTAGAGGATTAATAAGGTAAGGGCGGACTCTCTTATTTTGTATATATTCCGTGGCGAAACTAATAATTTATACAAAAAGATTCAAAAAGTAGCAATTTTTAAACCCTTTGCCACTTCACTAGAATTTTCTTTTGTGTCAAGGGGATATAACAACTTATATATAACAAGAAAATCATTTTTACTCTACTTGCGCAATATTATTTTTAACGAGGAAAATTCCTTTCCATCAACTTAGCTCCGCCGATGCTTGTACCTTGTTTTGAGGTTTTTTATTATTAACCAAATAAGTCACCACGATGTACTACCTAATGTTATACTAGGAGTATTAGATAAAAAGAACGCTTGCAAACACCCCATGTCGATTAGTATGACTGCTGGAAACCTCAGCAAATGAAGAAAGGTAGAAAAAAATTAAATTGTACTTGAAATGCTTCAAGGAAGACAAAGAGGTCGCATGCACATAATGTGAGAATTCATTTGCAGAAAAATGTAAACATATCCAAAAAATATTAGAGCTTTATTGAGTTAAAGTTGGGAAGCACAATCATTTTCTATTAAATCAAACTCAGTTGTGGAGTATTGACTAAAATAAATTTACAAAGTTCCCGTATAACGGAATACTCATTGACAGAAAAATAATAAAAAGAACAAAAATCCGACAATAATTGCCTACATATCCCTAATTGTACTGCCACCATTTAATTTAATTTTCATTTTCTTATATCCAACTTTAAGAAGCAAAAGAACTCATAATTATAGCTAATTAATGTCTAATGACAAGCCTATGTTAAAAGGTAGTCTGCCATAGTGTCATTGTCGTTAATGCTGAGTCACTGTTGAACATTGGTCATCGAAAATTATATTGCGTTCATAGGTCAAAAAGCCATATAGGTTCAACATCTCAGTTGCTCAGGGGTCAATCGAACATCCATAATCAGAAAATTATATTGTGTCCATAAGTCAAAAAGCCACATAGGATCAAATCAAAGGGGTCAGTTGAACATTCGCATAGGAAAATTATATACTCCCTCCGGATTAAAAAGAGTGTCCACTTAGCCATTTGCACGCCCCTTAAGAAAATACTAATTTCTAATCAAAAATAGATTTTTTTTTTTAAAAATGCGCCTAATTAAATATGTATTGGGATTTTGTCACCTAACACTTAATAAGGAAAAATCTAAAAAAATAAGATTAATTTTTTTCTTGATTTGTTAAATGAACACTCTTTTCGACTAAAAAATAAAAACTAAGTGGACATTTCTTTTTTATTTGGAGGGAGTATTGTGTATATAGGTCAAAAAGCCACATAGGCACAACTCTCAAAGCGGAAAACTATATTGTGTACATATGTTAAAAATTCTTATATACATATTAAATCATGAATATCCTTCATGAAATTTCTGGTTTCGCTACCGATGATTATACACCCTTCACTCACAAAAGGAAGGCAAAATAAAACAGTCTACATGAAGAAAGATGAAACAATCACTTCATATAAGAATGGAAAGATAGTGAGAGGAAGCTACACTTCAAAGAGGATTAAGAGGAAAATGACATGAAGAAGATTAGTGTAATAATTTGATTGTGTTAAAATACTTCTTTAAGAAAAAGAGGTGAGAGCCCACAAGAAAAGAAAGTCATGAGATAGGACTACTACTTTAATTTAACGTAAATAAGAGATCTTCCTTTGTATGTTCTTTCTCTGTTTATATATTTAGCTGTCCAGATCACTTTAAGAAACTCAATTTAAAAGCAACTCTTTAACTTCTCTACCTAAGTTTTTTTCCATCCAAACATATAATACTCTTAAAAACTTTCCTCAGTTCAAGTTGTTTCAACTATTTGGCAATATGCACCTTCATTGTGTAGCACCAAAACTAGAAAATAGTGGCACAGAATTGATGGAAGCTCCAACGAATTTGCCTAATTCGTCGGAGCAATATGACAAGCCCTGTCTGCCTTTTCCTGTCCAGATCAAGTCACAACAGTCTTTTTCACAAAGGGACCTGTACCCTATAACTTTGAAGGTCTATTTTTCTCTCTTTTCACCCTTTATTAGTACATAAAGACTTACTTGTTGCTTACATGTAACTAGTAAATTGTATCAGTCATGTGCTCTGATCCAGGGACAGAGCTACATGTATTGAAGGGGCAACTGAATCCCCTTTGTCGGAAAATTATACTGTATAAATAGGGTAAAAGGAATTTCCCTAGATCTCGTATTAGAATTTCTTACTCTGCTCTTATTATAATTCTTCAATGGTTCAATGTTGTGTTGCTCGAACCCTCCAAAAATGTTGCCGCACTTATGTTGGATCCTCCAGAAATGCATCTGATACACCCTGGAGTATTTTTTGAGAGTTCGAGCAACATAGGTTCAAATAATCTTTGCTGATGTCTTCATTTTTAATGTGCAGTTTGAAGAGATTGTTTATAAGATTAGACTATCAAGCACAAAACAGAAAACTATACTAAATGGGGTGACAGGTACTGTATGCCCAGGAGAGATGCTAGCAATGTTAGGTCCATCAGGAAGTGGAAAAACTACCCTCCTAACAGCACTAGGCGGCCGTCTTTCAGGCAAATTATCCGGGAAAATTACATACAACAGCCAGCCATTCTCCGGTTCAATCAAGCGTAGAACGGGATTCGTGGCACAAGATGATGTCCTATATCCTCATCTCACCGTAATAGAAACACTTCTATTCACAGCTCTGCTTAGGCTGCCACAAAGCCTCAGCAGGGCGGAAAAAGTGAGACATGTAGAGGATGTTATTGCAGAACTTGGATTAAACAAGTGCAGAAACAGCATGATTGGAGGGCCATTGTTTAGAGGGATATCAGGTGGAGAGAAAAAAAGGGTCAGTATAGGTCAAGAAATGCTAATCAACCCGAGCTTATTACTACTAGACGAGCCTACTTCAGGATTGGATTCGACAACAGCACTCCGGATCCTTAACACAGTTAAACGCCTAGCAAGTGGTGGCCGAACTGTGATCACAACGATCCATCAGCCGTCTAGTCGGCTTTATTATATGTTTGATAAGGTAGTGTTGCTCTCCGAGGGCTGTCCTATCTACTATGGCCCTGCATCAAGTGCCTTGGAATACTTCTCCTCAATTGGTTTTTCCATATCCATCACTATCAATCCTGCTGATCTCTTGCTCGATCTCGCAAATGGTAATTCG
This sequence comes from Anisodus acutangulus, assembly GCA_029783415.1. Taxonomy (NCBI): domain Eukaryota; kingdom Viridiplantae; phylum Streptophyta; class Magnoliopsida; order Solanales; family Solanaceae; genus Anisodus; species Anisodus acutangulus. The sequence goes on along the minus strand of CM056505.1, from coordinate 7,819,826 downwards.
AATATTCCAGTTTAACAAATAACACACTTTATAATAAAATAACTGGAATTAGCTACAAACTTTATCGCTAATCTATCGCTAAATACCTCGTAGCTAATAGAATTTTTTGATAATCTGTCGATAATCCATCGCTAAATAAGATAGATTAGCAACGGATTTTGCTGATTAGCTACAGAATTTGTCTGTCACAGTTCTTGTTTTCTTAGTAGTGCTTGAAAGGAATGGTTCACATAAATGTCCGATTTTGACAAACTTAACATGAAGGACCATGGTTCATCATTTTTTTCTGTTTAATTATGGGCTAACAGACATAAAGTCAGATTAGTCACTAGGATTAATGATAAGTAATGGTGATTAGTACCTTTGTTAAGTAAAGTAAAAGAGACCCCACTACCAATTGTCCCTTCACAGTTGTTAAGGTAGGATTCAGTTTCATCTCTCCCTAATATTCTCAAGAAAAATTCTTCTATTTTTTATACCAAATATTTATGAACAGTTAGAAACTATAATAATCTAAATCACATATGCAGGGGCTCAGATAAATAGTTGAGGAGTGAAATAGTCTTTATGGGGATAGAGGGCTTGAACACTCACGACTTTTAAAGCCGATGGACCCCTCTAGGGGTATTTTAATGATAGGTTCTATAGGAACTGTACAATCTTATTTGATCAAATATCTAGGGACAAACTCCTATATTCCTTTCATTACGTTATTTTTGTCATCTTAAAATCTATCATTGATCTTTCAGGAATTGGACCTGATACCAAGCACGCCATCGACCAAGGTGACAGTACAGAACAGGAAAAGAAGTTGGTGAGAGAGGCTCTCATCTCCGCGTACGAAAAGAATATTTCTACAAGGTTGAAAACTGAGCTATGCAGTTTAGATAACAGTAATTACCGTTACACAAAGGATGTTTCTACAAGTAAGTTTCCAATTTATCATGAAAAAAAGCAACTTCAAACTGTTTTCAAACTGTGCATCACCTTTAATCAGTGACTAAGTAACAGCTATCGTGGGATCTATCGATGCAGGAAATGGTTTGAAATTAGAACAATGGTGCACAAGTTGGATGCATCAATTCAAAGTGCTGCTTCTTAGGGGGCTAAGGGAGCGAAGATACGAAACGTTCAACAGGCTTAGAATCTTCCAAGTTATAAGTGTAGCATTTCTTGCAGGATTGTTGTGGTGGCATACTCCTACATCCCACATTGAAGATCGCGTAAGAAATTATAGTTCATATAGCACTAACGAAAAGAAAAATTTCCAATAATTACACTAGGTAGCTCCAGTAAATAAAGCTAGCACATTTGTAACTTACTACAGTCAGACCTCTCTATAACAACCATCTTAAAACAACATATTAGTATAACAGCCAAATTTTCTCTGAGACCGATTTTTTATGTTATGTTGTATTATATGTTATTTATAACAGCATTTCGCTATAGCAACAAAAAAATATTAGGAAAAACGATATTGTTCTAAAAAGGTTCGACTGTATATCAATTTCAAGAATCAGGACCTTATCATGTTTGACATATTACAGCATATGATAGCCTGCTGCAATGTGCTTTTAGTGATAATGAAATTTGACTTCCTGTTTTGCAGACTGCAATGTTGTTCTTTTTCGCGGTATTTTGGGGCTTCTATCCACTCTACAATGCAGTTTTCACTTTTCCACAAGAAAGAAGAATGCTCATCAAAGAGAGATCATCAGGAATGTACCGCCTCTCGTCGTACTTTCTAGCCAAAACTGTTGGAGATTTGCCTTTGGAACTTGCATTACCAACAGCATTTACCTTCATCCTTTATTGGATGGGCGGGCTCAAACCCGATCCTACAATCTTCATCCTATCTCTCCTAGTAGTCCTCTACAACGTCCTCGTTTCACAAAGTCTTGGACTAGCTTTTGGTGCCTTACTCATGGATGTTAAACAAGCCACTACTTTAGCATCAGTCACAACAATGGTCTTCCTAATTGCTGGAGGATACTACATTCAACAAATTCCCCCGTTCATCGTCTGGTTAAAATACTTGAGTTATAGCTACTATAGCTACAAGTTGCTTCTAGGGGTTCAGTACGATGAGAGTGACTACTATGAATGTTCAAAAGGAATCTATTGTCAAATTGCAAATTTACCCGCCATTAAATCAGTAGGCTTAAACAATATGTGGATCGATGTCTCTATCATGGCTGTGATGCTGATAGGCTACAGACTTGTTGCTTATCTAGCACTCACTCGTGTACGATGATGATTCGATGGAGACATTAAGAAGAGGACAAAATTTTTGGAGTTTCAATTTTCTGCAACAGAGGACTAGGAATGTTAGATTTAGATTTTGATCACCATTGCCAGATTTTGATCATGTAACACAAGAATTTTGATTTACTACTACCACTCTGGCAATATTTTGCGTACAACTAACTTGGGAAAATTTAAATGTGTGAAAAGGGAGAGCTCGAGTTAGGCAACAATGGTGAAAACAGTTATAGAGAGAGAAAGCAGTTGGGAAATTTTCATTTTCATTCATTAATTTTACAGCTGTGTGTGTCTACTATTTATACATGTGTAATTACATAACTAATTCTACTAACTAATAACTAATCTCCTAACTAATAATGTACAACTATCAGCTGCATACTAAAGTAGAAATGTACAGCTATTCCAAGCACGCTTATTTTGTACACTCCCACTCAAGTTGGGTGGGGGAACACATTAACCATCCCTAACTTGAAAACAAGAAAATCATGCTGACTCTTTCCCAGTCTCTTAGTCAATATATTTGCAGTTTGATCTTTGCTATTTACATGTGATGTCTGTATGAACCTCTGTTGAATTTTTTTCCTAATAAAGTGACAATCAATTTCTATGTGTTTTGTCCTCTCATGGTACATAGGATTATAGGCTATTTGTAGTGCAGCCTTGTTATCACAAAATAAATCCATAGGCTGCTTAACTTACACTCCCAACTCCATTAACAGTCCATGGATCCATATCAACTCTGAGACTGTCCCTGCCATGCTTCTATATTCAGCTTCAGCAGTACTCCTTAGTACTCCTTGACATTGTTGACTGCTTCTTAGACTTCCATGAAATCCGTGACTCTCCAAACTTTATACAATACCCTGTGACTAACCTCCTTGTCATTGAGCATGATGCCCAATCTGCATCACAAAATGCAGTCACACTTCTTGATGCCTTGCTGCTCATCAACAAATCTAGTCCTGGTTGCCCTTTTATGTGTCTCACAACTTGTAATGCTGCTTGTCAATGTGACTCCTTTGGTTCATGCACAAAATGGCTCAAGCTTTGAACAACAAAGGAGATGTCTGGCCTTGTCATAGCTAAATATAACAACCTTTCTACCAGCCTTTGATAACTGGTTTAGTCTACTAATACTTCATCTTGTGTCTCAACTCCTTGTGCAATCATTTGCCTGTCAAACTTAGCACTTGTCAACTTTTTATTTATGTTCTAGTGGGGTAGATGTTGGCTTTGCTCCCCCTAGGCCATACTCTGCTATGAGTTCCAAAGCATACTTCCTCTGATTCATCAATATGCCTCTACTTGACCTTGCAAACTCTATGCCCAAAAAGTACCTCAAATCTCCCAAATCTTTCATTTTGAAATTGTCATTAAGTGTGTTCTTTGCCTCTTGAATAAGGAATGCACTACTACTTGTGATCAAAAGGTCATTCACATATACTAAAATAATAACAATATCAGTACCACACTTCTTGATAAACAAGGAATAGTCCAGTTTACTTTGAGAATAACCAGATTGAATAAGAGCAGATGTGAGCTTAAGGTTCCACTGTCTACTGGCTTGCTTGAAGCCATAAAGGGATTTGTGGAGAATACACACTTTAGAATTTGACTCCCCCTTGCTACCAAAGACCTGAGGTAATACCATATACACCTCCTTTAGAAGATCACCTTGTAAAAATACATTGTAAACATCCATTTGGCATAAAGGCTAAGACTGTTGAGCAACCATCACTTCTAACAGTGACCATTTTGACAACTGGGAAAATGTATCATGAAAATCTAATCCCTCTTGTTGAGTAAATATCTTTGCCACTAGCCTAGCTTTGTATCTTTCAACTAATCCATCTGCCCTATATTTCACCTTATACACTCACTTACAACCTATAGGAGTCTTACCAGCAGGTAAATCAACTACCTCCCAAGTATTATTGTCATAAAGAGGTTGGATCTCAAGCTTCATAACTTAAATTCAATTGTCATCCTATGTTGTTTGAGCAAAAGTAGTGGGTTCAGGAATTGAATTGGCAGTTAAGAAGGCTTTATATTTAGGTGAGATGAATTCATAGGAAACATAGTTTGAAATAGGGTAAGTAATGGTGGATTTATGATGAAAAATAGTAAGCTAGGAAGGTGACTTGATAGTTCTAGATGATTTTCTAGATGGAATTGTAGTGTCACGTCCTAAATTACCCCTAGACGTGATTGGTACCCAGCATATACCACTAGCCTGGAGAATCAAAATTTTATATCTCAACCATTAATCTGTAGCATTTAATGAATTAAATAAGAGCTCAAATAATATAATAATTAATTAATGATAATTAGTATCTCATAATATTCATATACAACTCTTGCCCGAATTTCACACTAGACCATAGAGCATCTAAGAGAATTTCAAAAGACTCGAATGTGTACATCCCGAAAGTAAAGACATCAATAAATAAATACTAACGACTCTTTTGGTAGCCTCCACGAATAATGCGGCGGTTCACCTCAACAACTGGATGAACTCTAATGAACTCGTCAGCTACTAGCTTTTCTTCACCAATAGTATATGCATGGACATGCATGTAAGGAGTGAGTTATATGTAAATATAACCCAGTAATATCCTCGATCCACCACTTTAAATACTCCTGGAACAAGTGTTAGAAAATACAATACACAACGAGCACAAAAATAATAGCACAAGAATTATACCATATTAAATTATTCAACAAGATCCAAACCTTCATTTATGAAGAATCATATACACTTCAACAAAATTTACACTAAGGACTTGTCATAAACAGCAGTTAAAGAAATTAATCAACACCACGAGTCCACGGCAACATACACAATGTGCCAAATATATCGAGAAGCATACATAATGCTAGGGAAAACATAGACAATGTTCCAATGAAGTCAAGAAGCATACACAATGCTCGGGGAAACATACATAATGTCCCAATAAAGTCAAGAAGCATACACAATGTTCAGGGAAGCATACACAATGCATCAATCTCATTGCTCACATCCGTATCACATCACAAAACAATTTATAAAGAGAGTTTTAGAGTATCTGAAAATAGCATAAAAGCGGCTGGCCACAAAAACCACCGATTCTGCCAAGCACACGCTCGTCCCAACACATGGACCGGGTAGACAAAATATATTTTTAAAAACGAGTTTGAAAAGCAAGCATCCAAAGCTTAAAGTCTTATTTACCTCAAAGCCAAGCTCAACGGGTCTCTTCAAATTAAGTTCAACATCATCGGATCTCTAAATCGTTCCAATCTATTCAAAAATGGACTTAGGACAGCCAAAAATATTAGGGTAGACCACTTCTATATTTTTAGAGGCTTAAACTCTCAAAGTTAGATTTTAAAGGACAAAAATGCTCTCTCGTCGACGGGGTCAAAACTGAACAAGTAATTTTTTTCGGAAAGCTCTCGATGAGACAATTCCAACGATATAAAGAGGTCTAAAATCCGACATCGTTTTCCCTTTCGAATCAATAATTTAGGTTTAAGAATTCTAAGACTAAACTTTCTCAAATCCTCAAAATTTTCCCATGTTTCTACCATAAAAATTCTGTTATAATTATGCAATAAACTCAAATAAAATATTAGAGTCATTACTTGATGAGTTGGATGAAAAATCCTTAGTTTTTCCTTCTCTTTTCCTCTCTTTTTCTCCTCTTCTTTTCTTTTCTCTTACTGGTTTACTTGTCTCTGTTTCTGCATTTTTGCTTTTGCCTATTCTCTTTTTCTTTTTCACGTCTGATGGTAATCAGACTCTTATTCCTTTCTTTTTCTTTGTCTTTGGACTTGGCCCATTTTTTTAAACCTTTAAATTCTTCTGCTTTTCTTTTAACAAAAACCTTTATTTCTTTTTTTATATTTCTCTTTCTTTTGGTCAATTACCAAATAACAACTAATTAAATTAGGATTATTACATGCATGAGGTGGGATGGAAGGATGTATTATATCAACATGGTGATTGGTGTGAGTAGAAGGGGAAGGAGAAGGAGTTGTAGAGTCAGGTTGGTCTGAAATAGATGGTCCTACATAAGTTGAGGAAGGAGAAGATGAATGTTGATAATCTGAAATTTAGGAACAGAAGAATCTTCAAATGATGGATTATCAAGAATAGAAATATCAGGAAATGGAGAGGATGAAGAAGAATTAAAAGGAGACGTAGAAACTGGCTCTTAGGATATTTGAAAGAAAAGATTAACTCTTTAAAATAACATCTTTATTGACCAAAAAAATATTGTGGCAATGTCATATATCTTGTAGCCCTTCTGTGGGGTAGAATATCCCATAAACACACCAGGAGTTAATTTTGAAGAAATGTTGTCACAATAAGATGATTTAGTAACATAACATAAACAACCAAACACCTTGATGTGGTTTAAGGAAGAAGGTCATGGAACATTTCATAAGGAGATTTACCATGTAAAACCGTAGAAGGCATCCTGTTTATGAGATATGTTGTAGTTAAAATGCATTCAACCCAGAATTTCAAAGGAGAATGAGCTTGGAATTTTAGAGCTCTGCCCATCTGAAGAAGATGTCTGTGTTTTCTTTTTGCTATGCCATTTTTTTGAGGTGTATGAACACAAGAACTTTGATGAATAATCCCTAAGGAACCAAGCAGTTGGTTACATGGAGTATTGGAGAATTCTAAGCCATTATCAGTTCTCAAAATTTTCACAGAGGTGGAAAATTGTGTTTTGACCATTATTAAGAAATTCTTAATCAAAATAGCAACATCACTCTTGAATTTCATCAAGTAGATCCAAGTCATTCTAGAAAAGTCATAAACTATTGTAAGAAATATCTATAACCATTATAAGTACATTCTCTATATGGACCCCCATACATTTATATGTATAATATCAAAAGGAGCTACATATTTCTTTATACTATGAGGGAAAGGTAATCTAGTTTTCCTTGAAAGAGGACAAACTGTACATGAAGTAGTTTCTTTATTCTGCAATTGATGCCTTATTGAAGGTATTTGTTGTAAAACTTGAAACGGAGCATGACCAAGTCTTTCATACCAAATACTAGTCATAGAGTTTGTAGTAGAATGAATAGTTGTAGGTTGTGGAATGAAAAATTGATGGTCACATAGAGTAGTAGTTGAAGAAGACAATGCCTTGGCAGGTGATGATGATGTGATGGTGATGTCAAGGATGTAAAGATCACCTTGCACTCTACCAATCACCCTCACCTTGCCATTTCAAAGGTCTTGGAATATCCAAATATCAAAATAAAAATAAAGCACAATAATTTAAGTCTCTGGTTAATTTAGAAAGAGAGTACATTATATTTGAAGTTAGGTATATAGAGTATATTATCCAATTTAAGGAAATCATATATAATGGATGAACCAATATGAGTAACATGAGTATAGTTACCATTAGAAAGATGAACTTTGGTAGAATTAGAGGGTGCAACATGTGTAGGATGACTAATCAGATCCAAACTAGAAGCCATGTGATTTGTGGCTCCTATATCAATTATCCAGAATTTCAAAGTATTTACTGCAGTAAAACAACTACAAGTGCAAGTACAATTATGAGCATGTATTCCTGCCATATTTGAAGTCATCTCAGACTGTTTTTGGTCTCTACCTAGCCTGTGAAGGATCTCCTAATACTGTTGAGGAGAAAACATAAGTACACTGTGAGGGTGTTGGGGATAATGTTATTGACTATAACTTGTGCCTGATTGTGGATACCCATTACTTGTGTCAAAATTACCATACTCAAAATTCCCATCATATCTAGCTCCATAGTAAGTATTTGACCTCTGCTCATCAAAACTATTTTCATAGTTAGCATTATATGTTCTAGGATGGTATTAATGCCCTAAATAGTTTCTTGCATTGTTCCTTCCATATTGTGCATTCCCTGCCTGATTTCTATAGTTCCTATTTACCTTTTGTTTTCCACTTTTCTTATCTTCCTTAGGATTATAGAACTTGTGTCCAGGTGGATAACCAACCAACCTATAACACACTTTATTAGCGTGTCTTGTCCTGTGACAATAAGTACAATATGCATCACTATTCTTTTTATACTTTCTATGTTATGTTGTTGCTAGAGTTGTACTATCTTTAAGTTCATTTCCCCTATAGATTGTGTGACATTTGAGGCCATATTGGATTGTACTCTTTGACTTTCATCTTGAAGTAACATGTCATATGCTTGATTGAGAGAGGGTGATGGTATTTTCATCAAAATTTGACTTCGAGCCTGACTATAAGTCTCATTTAACCCTATTAGAAATTGCATCAACCTTTGTTGCTCTATGTGCTCAGCATATGTTTTTGATTTATCATAACATTGAGGAATTAGCAACAAGGCTGAATAATTTTCCCAAGCAACTTTCAATTTAGAATAAAACTCAGCTATTGACATATTTCCTTGAGTTGTGCTACAGATTTCCTGATGAACTTGATATATTCTAGTTAGATCTCTATTCTCAAATCTCTCTTTTAGGACTTTCCAAACCTCAACCGCACTCGATGATTGTACCATTTTATTTTCTAATTCCTTTGACATTGTGTTCATGATCCATGCAAGCACAAAAGTATTACATCTCTCCCATTCATATTCTAAATCACCTTTAAACTAAGTTTTTAAACATTTTTCAGTAATAAAACCTATTTTATTCTTTGCCAACAGTGCATTAACCATGAGATTACTCCACACAATATAATCTTCAATTCCAGTTAATTGCTGAGTGATTAAGACACAACCTGGAGTATCAGCTGGATGCAAGTATAAAGGATGTCGAGGATGTATCTCAGTTTGTTTCTCCGCGATTATCGCCTCAAATTGATCGAGATTTTCTATTGTTGTGATGAACTATATCAGTTGAATGATGATACTATGATGAATTTCTAAGATTAAGCTAAATTCTATGATTTTGACCTCAATTTAGGGTTTCGAGATCGATCGATATCGCCTTTTTCTGACCAAAAGTGAATATACGTCTTTGCTTCCCTTCGTTGATTTAACTTCCTAACTAGCTCACTCTTAATTCCAGATCGCTAAAGAAATTGTGCTTTGATACCATGTGAAAAGGGAGAGCTCGAGCTAGGCAACAATGGTGAAAACAGTTATAGAGAGAGAAAGCAGTTGGGAAATTTTCATTTTCATTCATTAACTTTACAACTGTGTGTCTACTACTTATACATGTGTAATTACATAAATAATTCTCCTACCTAATAACTAATCTCCTAACCAACAATGTACAACTATCAGATGCATACTAAAGGAGAAATGTACAGCTATTCCAATCATACCTATTTTCTACAAAATGCTTTGGTGAAAAAAATCTATGCCACTCACAATATATTGAATATGCATCATTTTAAGATGAAACATAGAACATATTCAAGAATTTATACTTTCTATTTAAGAGGTTGGATTTATATTAAAGCCTCTAGAACATGTACAAACGTTTTTAAGATAAATTTTGGAAGAATGACGGTTTATAGCAATGTTGCTCGGACTCTTTAAAAATGATGTCAGATACATATTGGACTTTCCAAACGTAGTGCACTTTTTGAGGATCTAACACGAGTGCTTGCAACATTTTTAAAGAGTGGCAACACATATTTCTAGTGATCTAATACATGGAAGAATCATTAGGGAATGACTTAAAACATGAAAAGAGAAAAAGAAGTTGTGGAATATGAGGATAGCTAATGGTGAACAATTAGCTAAATTTCAAGTTATTACACTTGAAAATAAAACTATATATTGGAATCAAATGGGAGAAAATTTTCCCATGTGATAAAGCATTCTGGAATTTCTTATTCCTTGTTGAGAACCTTATGACATTGAATCAATATAAAAGAGATCTATAAGAATAACACAAATTTTATATGTTGTCATATATTCCTAAGTTCAACAAGACAATTACCCTTGTACTTCATATATGAAACTGTAGGGAGAATTAATTATAGGTGACAAAAAGGTTTTAAAATTGAGTGGGAGTAACTAAAGTTTTTTTTATTGAGTAGAGGTGATAAAAGTTAGATTAGTGATTAATGAGTTTTGTGGCATTTTCGGGCTTGCCCTCTAGTTTTGTTTTGTACACTTTAACCCAATCAATAAAAAACTTAAATTACCTAAATTGATAAAAAAACAACGCGCGCATCAACTGATCTTTCTCAACCGACATCCCATTTTTTTTCTTCTTCTTGCTTCTTCATTCACTGTTGCTGCTACTGGTTCTTCTTTATCTGCTGCTTCTTTCTTCTTCATCCACTGCTGCTGCTACTGGTTCTTCTTCATCTGCTGCTTCTTTCTTCTCCATTTAGAGAAAGTTGCTGAAGAAAAAAAATTGAATCCACCCGATTTACGCAATTTTAAGACTGGATTTCATTCATGGAGCACTGGGCATTACTTCACATATGATTTCTGCTCATTTGATAAGTAAAACAATGTTTTTTTATTTCAATAATTCATCTGGATATAACTGTTGATTTTCAAACAATTCACAGTAGCAGTTTCAGTTGTTGCAACAAGTGCTAAAGTTGTATAAGTATTTCTGAATTTATTGCAACAACTGCTCTAGTTGCTGTAGCAGCTGATAAAATTGTTGCAACAGCTGTTGTAGTTGCTGCAACAATTACAATAGATTATGAAATTGTTGCCACTTCTATACTAATTGTTGCAACCATTGCTAAGCATGTTGTATAAATAAGTTGCAACAATTTGTCTACTTGTTGCAAAAAATAGTCTACTTGTTGCAACAACTGTATTAGCTATTGGACATTTTTAACAATTTTTGGATGAAATAGAATCCTAAAAACTGAAGCTACCTCCAACAGATTAGTATGTTATTGCAACAAGTATCATAGTTGTTGCAATAACTCACTAATTTGTTAGAGGCAGCTTCTACAGTCGTTAGATGAAACAGAACCCAAAAACTATTGTTGCCTCCAACAGCTTAGTGATTTGTTGCAACAGATTACTCAATTTCTACAATAAGTTACTAAATTGTTGCAACAACCACTGCAACTGATGGGAGACTCAATAACAATAAAGGTTGATTGCCATGGTGAATGGGTCGAGAACAACAATCAATTTATTTGGCATTGACAGGGTGTTGCAACATCTGTAAAGACGATAATGATGATTTTCCAAAGAGATGTCGTGTATGATAATTTTGTGAACCTAATCATTGCCTATTGTGAATTAAATTGTGAATCGAAAGATTTTATCATCACTTACATGCACAACTCTTTTGAAAAGCAGAGGGTATCTCCATTTAAGATAAACAATCAGGTTCATTTGCGTGCTTATTTGAATGATGAAACTAGGTCCATTTTAAGGGTATACATAGTTGGAAGTCCAGTAGTGAACCACAATTTAGATCAGGACCAACAAGAAATATTAAATGGTGAATTTGATGGGGTGCATATGGATATTCTAGATAATGAAAGTGGTGGTGAACAGGTTTCTATACCTGAAGTTGCAAGTAATACACCGAGCACGGCACAGTCAACACAGTCCAGCCATGTGCAAGATAATGAAAATGGTTTCTATAAGGGAATATCATTCTAAAAAAAGGAAGAACTAGCAATTTCATTGAAACTTTCTTGCTTGAAGAAGGTGATTAATTCGTGTATTGTGTATTGTTTCCGATGTGTACATCTGGAGTGCAAGTGGTGGCTGATGATTGTGATGCTTATAAGTTCTAATAGATTATGTATTAGAACCTACGTAAAGTATCACACGTGTGGTTCTAAGCATGTTACGAACCATAATCTACATGCCACAACCAAAGTGATCGGTGAATGCTTCAAAGATAGGTTTTCCGACGGTAAAGGCACATCAACAAAAGATATGAGTCATTCAATCCGTACATAATTGATATGTAAGGTTAGTTATTAGAAATTTTGAAAGGGCATGGATATTTCAAAGGCTCTAACTAGGGGGACACCTAAGCATTAATATGCAGTGCTTGATGCGTACCATTATATGCTTCAGTCCGCAAATCTAGGAAGTAAGACGACATTGAAAGTTGATGGAAATGGAAAGTTGCAGTACTTTTTTGTAGCCTATGCTGCTTGGATGCTTGGTTTTGCACAAATGAGAAAAATCATAGCTATCGATGGGACATTCTTGAAGAGTGAGTATGAAGGAGTGTTATTGTTGGTCGTGGCACATGATGCAGAGAATCATATTTTTCTGGTGGCGTTTTGTGTAGTGGACAAGGAGTGATGCCTCATACAAATATTTCTTTGAACAAATGAGAAGCTATGTAGATGATACCACTAAGTTGTGCATAATTTCTGATAGGCATCCGTGTATCAAAAAGCCAGTTTCGGTTGTCTACCCTACAACTCATTATGATTGTTGCATGAGGCACCTTGAGAAAAATATCTGAACCACCTTTCACAATTCGAAGGTTATATCTCATTTTTATAAAGCAACAAAAGCGAGTGATCGTTAGAGTGATTTGATGTGAACACTTGATTCACCAATATTTAGTCATCAACAAAGGGAATCAATGATATTTAGTGATCAATAGAGTGAAAATATTACAACAACTAAGTACATTATCGCAACAACTAAGTACATTATCGCAACAGTTGAGCCACCTATTGCGACAACAGAGTAACTTGTTGCAACTGATTACTTGTTGCATTTACTACAATAGCTGTTTGATTTGTTGCAATAGTTGAGCTATCTATTGCAACAGAATACGCAGATGTTGCAACAATCTTCTCAGTTGTTGCGACCTATTCAAAAAGCAACTCTGTGATTATTTCCATCAGTTGCTTAATTTATTACATCAGATAGGAAATTTGTTGCAACAACATTACTCATCTGTTGCAACATCTGCAACAGTTGTTTAATTATTACCAACATATTTGTGGCTTGTTTGAAACTACTGAACATAACGTGAAAATCTAATGACATACTAAAAATTATTTAATTTTTATCCAATAGTTGCAGAAGCTGTTGCAACTGATAATAATTATATTGCAATAACTTTACTCATCTGTTGCAACATTTGCAACAACATTTTGACTTTTACCAACAGATTAGGATCTATTGCAACAAATTAGTGACTTATTTGAAACTACAGAAATAACTTAAATACATATTGATTCAGAGGTTATACTGGTATTGAACAACAAACATACATTTGTATATATATAATAAAATTACATAATTCATCAACATCAAAATTAGTATCTTTTTTAGCCTGCGTCAACTCCTCAACCTTTGTAATCAACTCATCCATTCTTTTCTTAGAAGTGTCGCATTGACAAGCACATGAAGACACCTTATAGGTACCGGCCCTAACAGAAGAAAATCTACTATGTGAAGTATATCCACTAAGCGGAATATATCCACCAAATCCACCACCATCGCAACTTTAATGAACATCATCATCATCAACTCTTATTTTGTCACCAACAATACCTGCCAAAACATCATCTATATAAATGTGTTACTAAGGCTTACCTCATCCTTAGGGAGGTTAAAAATATCAACACTCAATTTAGTGTTGTTTTTGGCAATCAACCATCTAAGGATCCTTCAAAATGAAACTTATTTGGAGTAGTCCTTCACTTGATGCCGGAGGTGAGCAATGGATTCAAATGCCCAAGCCTAAAAAGTGATGCCAACAAAAATCAAAATAATGATTAAAGTGCAAAAAAAATGATAAAACATTGAGGAAGTTTATAATGAAAGCCCAAGGAAAGCCATATAGGTTGACCGTCTTCACATTGGCTTCAAGTCTCTCAACAAATATTTAACAGTCAACCTATAGATTTCACAACACCATCGATAGTTGTTAAATGCCTCACGGTCCTCCACAAGCTTAAACAAACCAAGTGGTATGTTAATGTTTGTGTCTTTTTCCTAAAGAACACTTTGGATTAACCAAACTAAGCACAATGACTCCTTGTACCTTTTCGACACAAATTTGGACTTCAAATGTTCAAGCAACTGCTTCTCTTTGCAGCTCTTTCCCACTAGATCCACAAAATAAACATCCTTCTTACCTTTTCCACCCTTTGTTTTCTTGGCTGGTGCCGGTTGTCTTCTTTAATGTAACAGTAGGAAAAGGCTCAAAAGGAGGATGACATCTCAAGTTGGTAACTATGGCAAACTCCTTCATGCCAAAACAAACTAGCACGCCATAGAAATTTATCCAAACTTCATCCTTTGTGATACAAAGAATCCTATGTAAGAAGCCCATACACCATGGTGATTTTAAACCATGCAACGATTCCTTCTGGCAAATCTAAGTATAAACCAAAATAGCTAGCCCTAATGAAATCCTCCAACTCCTGCTCTTGAAGTGTGAACCTAAAGTTATCGACTCTTGCCCATGCCTGATTTGACTATAATATCACCGGTCAAATCATTATGGTCATCCAATGACATCCTCACGCCGTACTTGTCAATATTAAAACTTTTGACGACATCGTCATTGGAAGGCATGTTAGAATCTATGTCAATACTAAAACACTCAACAATATTGGCATTCACATTATGTAAGTTTTTTTGTCTTACTTCACATACGGTCATCGACCTTTCATCTATATTTTTTCTTCCTCTTCATCATTATCCTTTTTAGTTTCTTTATCTTCTACATCTTCTTTATCTTCTTGCTCTTCTTCATCTTCTTGTTCTTCCGTTTTATCTCCTATTTCTTGGCCATCTTCAGGCTGTTCATCATGGCCATCTATAGACACTTCTACTTCAGAGATTTCCTTGGACTCTGAGCCCTTCTCTCTATCTGAAGATTGTGGTTCATTTTGACTATCACTTGAATCTATATTTGTTGATTCAAAAATATCATTTGCTTGTTCAGCAAGCTCTTCTAATGGTGTGTAATGACATGTTCCATTGTTACTTGTACTTTGACTATTTTTCCCCGGTTAACTCAAATCCCAAAGTTATCAGACGATTCTAGTAGAAGTTGAGAAATTAGATAAAGCATTGACCAAAAGTTGACTTTTGTGTGAACGAACCTTTTTCAAAATTCTATCAATTCCATGAGGTCCGGAGGGTAATTTATGACTTGGTGGGATGGTTGGTTCAGTTCCCGAGTCCATCGGGAGTATTTTTGGCTATTGGTTGAAAACTAGTTTAGCTCATTGAGAGTTGACTTATAGAAATAGACCTTCGATGAAAATTCTGAGACCATGGGTTGTGTTTTTACCTATGTGTACATATCTGTTTTGTTTTGGAGAGGTCTCGGATGATTATCAGATTTCAGTTCAAAATTTGTTTAAGTGTGAAATCGCTGGTTTGCTGGTGTACTCGCGAGGGTGGGCCTCAGTGCGCCCCAGCAGACATGGACCGTTGTAGCAGATGATCGTCTACTGCAGTGAGATTTTGGGATTTTGTATAGGGACCGCAGTCGCAGGTCCACTGCAACGGACGACATGAATTTCTAGATTAATTTAAGTGTCATTAAAACCCTTCTTCCCTCATTTCGAAAATACTCTTCCCAAGCACCATTAGGGCAATTTCAAGAAACTTCTAGTGATTTCTTCTTGAGGTAAGTTCCCTTAGCTACATTTGACCCTTCTTTAACTTCTTTATGTTGATTTAATGGAGATAACCTAGAATCTAATTGGGGAAGATGAGTTCTACCAAATTAGGGCTTGTTAAATTGTTAAACTTAAAAGTGAAAAGTAATTAGTGGTTTTTGTTAATCTAAGCATGATGTGTCATTATTTAGCACTTGTTAAGCTTAAACCTTCAATTATTGTTCATAAAATTGAATGTTGAAAACTAGGGTTCATATCCAAAATTGGGGTTTTTGATTGTAAGATGAAATTAGCTTAATATTGAGTTGATTTAGCAATTTGGTTAGTAATATTGGACTCCTAGAACATTTGATTTCATAGTTCACCTTCAAATTGACAGTATTACCCCCACAAGCCTATTTTGCCCTTTCTTCCCTATTCGGTTTGGATTCCAAGGACTAGTATGATATTATGAGTGTTGTGAATTCCTTGTTCTAACATAGACTTCAAAAATATTAGACTTTGAGTACGACCGTGATTCGCAGAAGGACAAGGCGCAAGTTTGATTCGTGTGACTCTCGCTCAACATTTCAAGTAGGTTATGGCTTACCTTCTAGTTAGACTTCGGTTAGTGAAGTGTATGTGTAGTTAGATTATATTGGAGAAATCATGTAAGCCTTCGAGTATGGAGTTGGGATGGATTACTTAGGTTTGTTATTGTTGACTAATTATGACTTGTTGCTTCTGTGTGGATACTGGACTTGTATTTAATGCTATTTCGTATTTGTGATGTAGTTGTATATAACTTATCTTCGCATATTCATGGATAGAGGGAAGGACTTGATATGATACATATATTATGATAAGGGTCCTTGTGTGGCACGATTGGGTATTGATATGTTACACTTGATATTGTCATTGCATTGCATTCATCCTCATTTTTCCATGATATATTGATATGACTTGTGATTAGCGTGATGGTGATGAATGGGGAGGAAACACTTGTGATTCATATGACATACTATATTGCATAGTCATTTCTATGATGTGTGATACAGAGTGACTATCGTGGTGCTGGTGGAAGAGTCATTCTAGGTTGTGTGATACAGAATGATTGTTATATGGATGTCGCGGGTTCCCCATGCATCATGCTTGCCGGGATGATGATATATTCCGTCCGGAACATGTATGTACGGATTGATCATGTGGCCACTGCATTGCATTGCATATTTATTTATCATTCATTCTTATATTTGGATCATGACTTATTTTCCTATACTTTGTGGTTTATTCTTGCACTGTGATATTACTTGTACTTGATTGTGAGCATGTCTATCTTTTAGCGTCTTTCTTATGTATATGTTAGCTAACTTTTGTTGGCTTATGATATCTATCGGTACATAGTGTATGTACTGATACTACCTTACTGCATTCTTTTTTAATACAGAGTACGTGACTGGCTCTACCTCTTCTCCTCGACACTGATCCGAGGTTGCTGTTGCTGAGTCTTTAAGGTTAGCTTGTTGGATGATCCGCTACCTAGAGACTCTTTTCTATTAGTATAACTTGTTATCTTGAGACATTATTCCTGTTATGACACTTTGTATTATTCAGACCATTTTCCTTTGGCGTTTGTATTAGTATGATATTCCGCAACTTTTATATTTATGATATGAGTTATACTTTATATTATTCTGCATATTTTAGTTTGATTATTGGTTGGATTGTTGATTAATGGAAGGGTTCTCCTACTGAGGTGGGAAATGGTAGGTGCTATCACGACTTAGTGTTTTGGGGTCGTGACAAGTTAGTATCAGAGCCCTAGGTTACCCGGTCTATAAGTACTAGAGCATGTTCACTAGAGTCTTACGAATGGGTACAAAGAGCTCCATACTTATTTGCGAGAGGCTATGAGACATTTAGAAAACTTCAAATTTCTTCATTATTTCATGCTACTTTATTCAAATTGGTATTTGGAACATTCGAATTGGTATCGTATTCATTTCTATTCTCTCACAGATGGTGAGAACATGAATGAATCTTGTGAAGGACAGTGAGCCCGAGCCTATTATTGTTGGGGCCAGTTCTCGAGAATGAGGATGAGTGAGAGGGCGTGGTCGATCTTCTCCAGAGCAAGTGCCCGAGGCAGAGCATATGGATGTGGGAGGTTTGGGTAGAGATTATGTCAAACCCATCAGTTTAAGACATACTGGCTCGTATACTTTTTTATCTTGATGCCCAGCGAGCAGCGGGTGGTGTCACTCCTGGTGGATCTCATATTAGAGAAGGGTCGCATACTCTCAAGCAAGGATAGACATAGGAGATGCAGCT